>PVHP010038712.1:0-16752 GCA_004024765.1 Zapus hudsonius | reverse complement strand
TCAAGACACATTGGGTGCTGTCAGGAAAGGAGGATAATTGTTTGGGAATCTCCTCTAGGTCAGATGAAAGTAGAAGCTAAGTGGAAATTGTTAAACAGCGACCCTGGCTCACAGGGACTATGGAATGGGCAGGAAAGAATGTCACTAGTTGGTGGTTTCCACCATGACCTTGATCATCTTAGATAAAAATATGAAGTGGACATGTGTTGTGATCCACTTCATCATAGTCACAGCATGACCTTGTCTGAGGCTGGCATTTGTCAAACAAGAACAAGAAAACCCCATGACCCAGCTCAGAGTGCCAGGCCAGCTTCCAACAACAGTCCCAGACGAGGCTCTCAGACTAGCTGCAGGCTGTCTGAAAATCTTTTTTATTAAAAAAGTTTTTTCTCACCTCTTGTCTTTTCTCTCATGCCTGAGAGATATGGGAAAGCACTCGGGACCTGAGTGACCATTATATATGTTTTTCATCATTTTAAAACTCTGCCTGTTAATGTGGTAGTTTGAACACATGTCCCCCATAGACTCAGGTGTTTTATTAAGGCTGGTAACTTGGGTCTCCAGCAGACAGGCTGGAAGAGGTGACCCTGGGGGCAGACCTGAATCCCAGCCCCCAAGGCATGCAGAGAGGTCTGAGCTCTGGGGTTCCTGCTTGCTGGCTGCTGGTGGTTTTTCTCTCTGCTTGGATGTATGGAATCTGTAAGCTCGAAATAAACCCATTCCTCCTACAAACTGTTTCTGGTTTGTATGTTCATCCCATCAATGTGGAGCTGACTACAATAGACTGGTACAGCAGGATCCTTCCAAATGCCACCCACTAACCTCTACCCCGATATTGTGTCCACCACTAGCAGCACTCAGGAAGCAATGGGCAGGACCTGGACTCTCATTTTCGGCCTCAGAACACTCTGCTTCCCCACTGCAGTGACCAAGCCATACTGGAACCTGGATTTGTGATCCAAAGTCCAAAGTTTCTCCACAAAATGACTGACTGTATCCAAAATGAACCGTGGAAATCAAGGTCAGGGCAGCATACAGGACAAGAATCTGTAGGCACCTGTGAGGGTGCCCTGGGTCCCACCTAACCTGCAGGACAGGATGCCACTTGGTGGTAGAGTAATTCCCTACTATGCATAAAGCCTTAGTCCAATCCGTAGTACTTAAAAAAGAGGGGGCTGGAGAGATGGCACAGTGGTTAAGGTGTTTGCCTGCAAAGCAGAAGGACCCGAGTTCTATTCCCCAGTGCCCAAGTAAAGCAGGATGCACAAAGTGGCTCATGTGTCTGGAATTTCATCTGCAGTGACTAGAGGCCCTGGCGTGCCCACTCTGTCTGCCTTTCTCTTTCTCAAAGTTTTTTTTTTTTTTAAAAAAGAAGACACATTGGGAGCCACAATGACCTTTCAGGACAAACCCACATTGGGGCAGCCAGCTCCCAAGGGTAGAAGCCATACAATCATGAGTCTTAACCCTATTCCCCAACTGTTAACCCTTACCCTCCTGTATGCTGTGTAAATTCTCACCCGAGGGAGCTTATGAATTCCTACTTCATAAACCATCCCAGGCTCCCCGGCCAATGAATCACTTGACGACCCAGTTGGCAAGTGAACATCCTGGGAGATGTTCCAACACTTGTACAGACTTCCTCCCACTTCTGCCAAGGCCATGAACATCCACATTGGCACGGACATCATACCTAGGCTTGCAGTTCATATTTTTGTTGGGCCTTTGTAGGTAGCAGATAGAAAAATATGTAGATGTTCTTTTAATGGGGTTTCAAAAGGGTTTTTGAACAACATACTCCATGAGGGAATAGGGAGGGAAGGAGCCATCATTTTCCTAAAAAGCAAAAAACTGTATTTCTAGGTGAAGATGGCTCAGCAGTTAAAGGTACTTACTTACAAACTCAGCTGGCCTAGGTTTTAATTCCCAAGGCTTTCACATAAGCCAGATGCAGAAAATGGAACAAATGTCTAGGGTTCATTTGCAGGGACAAGGGTCCCCTGCACACCCATAAATAAAATTTAAAATAAAACTATCTTTCTGGTGCCTTCACAATGGACAACTGCAGATGCAGTCTAACATCCAGTGACCTAGCTTGTTGCAGGTCTCACTCCCATCCTTGGATTCTTGTGCTTACTTTTAGCTGCTGAGCACACAAAATTCCATTAAGAGACTCTGAGGGTTGGAGAGATGGCTCAGCAGTTAAGGGTGCTCGCTTGCAAAGCCTGACAGCCAGGGTTTGATTCCCTAGAGCCATGTAAAGCCAGGTACACTAAACGGTCCATGTGTCTGAAGGTTGTCTGCAGTGACAAGAGGCCTTGGCATGCCTACACTGTGTCTGACTCTCTTTTTGGTTTTTCAAGGTAGGGTCTCACTTTAGCCCAGGCTGACCTGGAATTCACTATGTAGTCTCAGGGTGGCCTTGAACTCATGGTGATCTTCCTACCTCTGCCTCCCGAGTGCTGGGATTAAAGGCGTGCGCCACCACGCCTGGCTCCTCTCAATATTTTTTAAAAAGACTCTGAAGCATGATTATAGCTGAGTTACCATTAAATTTATAGAAGTGGCGGCTTTCAACCATCAAGTCATTTTGCTTCCAGCTAAGTCAGCTCTATGACTCCATTTTCATCTCCAAGCCCCTACTGTCACAAAGAAGTCAAACAAAATAGGTTCCCAACCTAGGACACTTGCCTGACTTTCTACCCCCCCCCCACACACACCGTCTGCTCACTCAGAAGATGAAACTGTCACAATGAACATGATTCCCCAGTGTCAATAAGACTTTATTATTTTATATTTATAGCTGGGAAATGGACACAAAATTAGGAACCCTTTTTACAAAATCTCATGTCATTTCTGACACTGGTCCTTCACAGCTAAAATTCTCTTTCATTTATTTGTGACTTCTTCATGTTTGGTTCAAAGCACTTAAAAATACCAACAAAGGCTGCTAAACCAATAAAACCACACTAGTCTCAGCTTAAAGACCCTCATGCCCTATTTATTTTGATAAGTCCAAATAGGTTCAAATTTGGTAATGATGTAGAGAAATTGTTTAGAAATGATGCTCGCTTTCACGAATCCACCATTAGGACTTCCAAGATAGCAGCTCTTTTATGATAATTAAGAGGCCAAACACTCGAAGCTGGAGAGATGGCTCATTGGTTAGAGGTGCTTGTTTGCAAAGCCTGATGGCCCAGGTTCGATTCCCCAGTACCCATGTAAAGCCAGATGCACAAAGTGATATATGTGTCTGGAGTCTATTTGCAGGGCTAGATGCCCTGGTGAGCTCATTCTTTCTCTCCCTCTCCTTCTGCTTGCAGATAAATATTAAACTTTTTTTTTTCAAAAAGGAAGCCAAACACTCAATGTCATTAATGAAATGTAGTGCATTTCTACTTTTAAACGATGTTGTATAAAAGGGGCTGGAAAGAAGGCCAAAGCAATGGGGAAAGCAGGCAGGAAGGAAGTAGGCACCAAGAGGCGCAGGACTGCTGTATAGGCCACACTGTCACATGTAGAAACTTCCAGACCAAATACCACTGCCTTTCCCATTCGTGTTATTTCTACGACTTAAATTTAAAAATTTCTTTTCCACACAGACTTTTCTTGGGCAAGAAGCAAGGTTACTGGCGATTGAACTAAGAGCCGCTGTGTACTGCACTCCAGCACCCGCTTCACCTGCACCTCTACTCTATCCCATGTTAAATAACGCGGATTTAAGAATCACTCCGCCAGGGCTAGCTCTGGGAAATGCCTTCTCTGCTTTTAGTACTGTGCCTGCAATCAAAACCTTCCCTCAAAGCCAGGCATGGTGGAGCTCACCTTTAACCCCAGCACTTGGGAGGCAGAGGTAGGAGAATCGCTGTGAGTTCAAGGCCAGCCTGAGAATACTTAGTGAATCCCAGGTCAACCTGGGCTAGAGTGGGACTCTATTTTGAAAAACCAAAATACATACATACATACATACATACATACGTTCACACATACACACACACACACACACACACACACACACACACACACACACACACAATCTTCCCTCAAGAAAAGAAAGATGACTTAGAAACTATTTTTCACTCTGACGTAAAGGCATTATAAGTAGGAGACCTCACTCCATTAAAGGTAAAATAAATTGCTTCTCATTCTGTAGAACCTGTCACCTGGGAGACTTGGTGGTGACAGGCCTATCCTAAAACTCCAGTTGACAAAGGGAAAAACAAGGCCTAGAAAATGAAACTCATTCCCAAGAAGGTCTTCTCTTCTTCTCTTGGCCATCCTGGAGGCCAGATGACTTTCTGACAGTCTCTGGTCAGCTCACTGAGGTTCAAGTGCACAGCCCCAACTGAAGATGGCAGGAACCAAGAAACTAACCACCCGCTGGCCTCGTCCTCATGCCAGATCTTTGCAGATTCATTTCTGTATTCAGGCACAGGTGTGTATTCAGGTGAAGACCTCCAGTCCACGCATCGACCCAACCATGGATCTCGAAGCAGGGTCCCCACAGTTCAGACAGACCAGGAAGCCCAGGGCTACACACACACTCTTAAATTCTCCTTACTGATTTTTTCCAATGTGTTATTCCCCAGACATCCGTTTCTGAATTCTGTCATCTTTTTCATACAAAATAAGGTATATTATCTCCAGAATACTGATTTTTTACCAGCCTGGGAAGTAGCACTGCTTTACATAGTACAATAACCGGAATCTTCTTTGCATTTTCACAGCTTCAAAATTCAGTTCAGAAATATTCCCTGCACAGGAGGCTTTCCGCTGACTCACCCATGATGAAAGGATGTTACATTAGGTCCTTATGTGTAGCTTAAGGTACAGTACTTGGATATAATTCTCTAGGAAGAGAATTCCTAAAATTTTTTTAAAATAATTTTTAATTTTAGAGGCAGGGTGTTAAAGTGATTGAAATTTCACGAGATTGACATTATTGCTTAAAGTGCTTAAATGGGTTACATTAAAAATAAAAAGATACAGATTTTAAATAAAAACTACATGTCTTTTTTTTTTTGAAGCAACAAAACTCAAATGAATGCCACACACACACATACAGTAACTATTTTGGTTACAGAAATAGGAGCCAAAAATAAATTAATGTAATACTAGAAAACAGAAATTTAATTAGGCAGAAAAATAGGAAATAATTTTCTCTGACCCATGCCATTTGCATGAGTTAATCACAAGAGTGCTAATAAACGCCTTAACCAGAAAACAGCAAACCAAGGGGAAACATTTAGTGCACAGTATTTTAATACACATAAGTATACAAAGTCAATCAAAACGAAATGTTGAGAGATAAAATCCATCTGTAATAAAGCTACACTTCAGTATCTAAAATAAGCCTTAAGTGTCAGTTAGAACAGTTCCTAGCCAGGCATGCCCATGAAATTAAGGGTACCCAAGAAAATAAATCGTAGGTACCATTTCGGTCATTTTCCATCTTGCATTAAATCCAAAATAGAACCAGGCCCTAAAACTACATCTGGATGGCTGCGTATTCTAACCAACACCCTAGCTGTATTGTTCCTTGCTCTTTAAATAAGTCCACTGACAGGAGCGTATACAGCCATTTTACCCAAATTAGCTTTTAAACAAAAATCTTCAGCATGTTACTGTACCATAATCTAGATGCTAACTAATAAGTAACCAGTAAAGCAAATATTTCATTTTTTTAAAGTGTAAAACACTGTAATCTATTTTTAAACACCCAGCAGTAGAGAAATACAGCAGGCCGATTCTCGCCCACTGGGAAAGGGCCCACCAACCCCCTCAAGGAGGGAATATGGCTGAGTCTTTGTGCTATCACCATGATCTTGGAATAATCTCCCATGTCCCAGACCCTCCTCTGCTTCATGCGAGGAATGAGGGAAGGAAAGTTAGAATGTGTTTTTTCTACACAAAGAAAAATGATTAAGAGGGGAAGGTAGCTGCCTAGTGTTCGTTCTGTTGATAAAGAAGAGGTAATTACCAGATAGCTCTAAATTTTACAAAACGGATGGAGTGCTGATGGAGAAGTGTTTTTGCATCTTTCTCTGATCATCTGCTCCTGAAGCCACACCATTTGAGTGTCTGTACTCTGTGCGGTATTTTCCACAAATCTCCCTTTTTGTAATTCCCCAAAAAATTTATTCATCAATATTGAATTTTCACTTACTTTTTCTTTCAAAAGCTCATTACATGTTCAAAAAAGAAAGACAAGGAAGATATACTGAACCTGTAACAGCATTTAAGGCTTCCAATTGAAACATTATTTGTCTAATAAATTGGCTTCCAGAGTTGTTTCAAACATAATTTTAATAGGTTTTTTCTTATGAATAAGTTCCAAATATATTAGAGATCAACCATCATTTCTTCACCTCTGTATCTTGCAGTCAAATATATGAGCAATATGCGGCACAAACGTTTCCCTGTCAATGACCTTCATTTGGAAAGCACCTCTCCCAGGATAAAGGTCCACCTCCCAGGGAATTGATTAATACACATGTTTCACGGAGGGAAAAAACAACAACAAAATATTTATAAATATGGATTTGCCTCAAACCAAGGCAAGGTACATTTTCATCACTTGCATAAAATGACAACATGAGGATCACCCTGTTTTGTCTTCTCCAGTGAAGAGTAAAACATTTTGCTTCAAGCATGAACAATTGAAGTGTTGGCATGCTTAAGTTCTGAGCAAGAAAAGTTCAAGATATTTCCAAAAATAAGAAATCCAGTTTTCATCTAGATAAAGTGCTAGCCTCCTCTTTCATTGATGCGAAACGGCCACTAACGTTTTCCCTTCCGATTTCAGTTCACATTACGCCAAGAGTTTGCACGCTCGTTCGCTGATGTATTAGGTAACAAAATAACACGTTCACAGTATATCATAGTGTGTGGAAGTCAACTGCTGTTCCCAAAGGAAGCCAAGATCTAGGACTCTTGGGATTTATAAGAAACCAAAAACCAGCTCGACAGGAAAACACCAAATCGACCCTTTTAGTCAAGGTACTGATACTCAAATGCTCTAATAAATACATACATCACCAAAGTGAAAAGGTGAGATGAGGTTCTTTAAAAAAACAAACAAACCTGTCTTGTCAAGCATTGTAGGAGTCTGAGCCAGAGAAGCAATCGGCACGTTGTTCATTCCTCCACCTGCCCCCCAACACTTCCCGTGACCCGCCTGGCACCCAGCTACCCCCAGCAGCCCTTCAGGGAAGGGTTCCTTGTAGCCCCCGGGGACTCCCCAGCACCGCAGTAAACTGACTGAACATGTCACAGTGAAGCTGCCCAGCCGGCGTCCCCACGGAGTCCCCAGCAGCAGGATTGCGGAGACAGCCGGAAAAGCTTAGCAGGACAAATGCTACAGGAGAAAAATGTCACCCAAAATTAACAGCATCGAGTTGTTTTCCTGAAACTTGGTTTTGGTAGAAAGATGAGAAAGCAACATCTCACTGTCCATAAAATCTTCTTCCTCTTGGCTTTGCCTGCCCTGAGCTCCATCGGGGACACCCGAACCCCCAAATCCTAAAGGCCAGCCTCTTCCACGGGGAGGATGGGTGTGAGTTATCCAGGTTACTCACGTTAAACATTTTCACTTGCACAAACTTAAAGCCATTATAGTCGCAGCCCTACCTAAAAAGTGAACATCTATCCAATCCTCCCTCTATCAGAAAGCGGCAGACAAGCTAAAACTGGGGAACAGCGCTTCCAGGGACATATTGAAGGAATGCATTGAAAAGACCCTGGAAGCCATTTAGGAAGTTTAGGATATGCTCAGAATGGACCGACATTTGTAGGAAATGTCACTCTAATTCAGCCAAACAGAGTGGCATGGCATTCACCCAGGTCCTAAAATGAGCAACTGTTATTCATCTACTATATCTTACTACAATCCGATTGCAGGTAACTCTACCTCAGACCAAAATAAAACCAGGAGCAGTGCTGCATCTAAGAAAACACGCGGCGGAAGTTGAACACAGCCAGACCACTGACTCAGAGCGATGACATTTGTGGGCGCTGGGGAAGGAGGAGGTGGGCAGAGACACAGGTCCTAGTGCTTTGAACATTTCCCCCACTTGACTTAGTCCCACGGTTCTTTAAGTTATTCTCTTGACTGATAAAATAAAATATATCCAGACTCTGAATTTTTTGATATATCGGACGTCAGGCCGTAGAATTCTTCAATAGCTTGAGCATCTATTTTCTGCAAGGAGGGAAAAATTAAACAGTGCAGTTATTTACAGATTCCTGAGAAAATAAAAAAACGCTAGAATGATAGTAAAGGATAAGAAGCATTGTTATAAAATCATAATTAGGAAGTTTTGACAGCAAATGTTTTATTCCATAGACTGGACAGAAAGGTATCATTTCCTAAAGTACAAATTGCTAAGGGAAAAAAAACACTACCAAATGCACCCCCCCCCCCAAAAAAAACAACAACAACAACAAACCACACTAGCAGCTGAGGATAGGCTCAGTTGGTAGAGTGTTTCCTTGCAGGCTTGGAGCCCTGGACTCAGGCTGGGAAGATGATGAGCTGTAATCCAAGCCCAAGCAAAATGGAGGCAGGATCAGAAATCCAACATCGTCATTGAATGTGGAACATACTGCATTCCAAGTCAGCTTAGGCAAGGACCAGACCTGCACCAACAACACTTCTAGGAACAGACCAGTGTTCTGGGCTCCTAATAAGTAAACCCTGCATTCAGGGAAACAGGTCTCACATTATGTCCAGAGGGGTATGGGCACAGCCTATAAGAAAAGAAAGGATAGAAGGGAGGGAGGGAGGGAGGGAGGGAGGGGAAAAAAGAGAAAGGAAGGAAGAAGAGGAAGGAAGGAAAGAGAGAGCGAGAAAGAGAGAGAGAGAGAGAGGTGGGAGGGAGAAAACCACCCTTTCATCTATCAGCAACCATACAAGGATGCGCTTTGAAAAAGCTAGGTATCCTATCTTTCAAATGGTAAACTGGGGGGTCTGAGAATAACCTTAATTCTTTCAGGCCATCAGAATTCATTTCCTTTAGTGTTATTCTACCAAAATATTCTAGTGGGTTAAAACAGATCTTCCCTTTGGGTGTGGAGTTCACTCCAGCTAGTGTTCCTTGATAACAAAATCAATATATTAGGGCTGGAGAGATGGCTCTGCGGTTAAGGCGCTGCCTGCAAAGCCTAAGGACCTGGGGTTGATTCCCTAGTACTCGTGGAAAGCCAGATGCACAAAGTGGTGCATGTGTCTGGAGTTCATTTGCAGTGGCTAGAGGCCCTGACAGGCCCATTCTCTTTCTCTCCCCCCCCCCTCGTTCTCTCTCTTCTTGCAAACAAATGATTATTTTCAAAAAATTAACATATGAAATGCTTTAATGTAAGATAAATATTTCCAGGTGCAACAGATTAATATGTGTATTTGAGAGAGAGAAAAGGAGGGAGGGTATGGATACATCAAGGCCTCTGCTGCTGCAAACAAACTCCAAATGTATGTGCCAGATTGAGCATCTGGCTTTACTTAGGTACTGGGGAATTGAACCCAGGTCAGCAGGCTTTGCAAACATGTGCCTTTAAACTGCTGAACCATCTCCCCACCTCATGTGTTTATGTTTTAAACAACAATCAATACAAGAAAAATTTGTTATGACAAAAGAATTTTAATAGAATTCTAAGGGCTACAGCTTGCTCTGTACCAGAGACATGGCAGAAAACCAGAATTACCATGGAGTTAAAGTTATGGTGGCCCAGAGATGTCACATCCATAGCTGATCACTGATCAATAACCCATTAGTAATGAGTCCACGATCACACTCTGTCCCTTTCCATGGAGAACGGGAAATCAGCTGAATTTAATTCTAATAAAAATGTAAGTTTTTACTCGTGGAAAATGGGCCAACTTCAGAATAAGTATCCAACAGACGCCCCATCCCTCCCATTTATATAAACCCCACAGCTACTGGAGAATAACCTGCATACCAACCTCTACAATGTCGTCATCAAACAAAAGCCAGAAGCCATGGCTTTTCACAATGGTAATGTAATGCCCACGGTTAGGACCACTGGAACAAATGGAACAAAGAACCAGGTAAACCTTTAATTCCTTACAAGACAGAGAGCGTGGGACAGCCAGCAGAGTGCATGCACCTGCAGTCCCTGAGCACAGGCAGGCAGGAAGGCAAGTTCCTATAATAATAACCCCATGGACTGATCCAGACTGCCCACGGAGGAGGGGATCTAGCTGCCTGGGGACAGAGAAGAGGGAAATCGGGGAACTGGGAACACCAACACATTATTTGCTCATTCAATGTATCTAATTTTAGATAATTAAAAAAAAATAGAAAAAACTCTGAACTTTGATATAGTTTGTCTATAACGATTTCTAGGTACAACAAACATGTGTGTCTTGTATACATTAAACGATTAATACAAGAAAATGTTTACGATAAATTTTACTAGAACTCTGAAGTCTATTCGTTTCCCTGTACCACAATTTATAACAGAGCACCTGAGAGAGGAATACAAAGATATATGAAAGGAATGTCTTCTAAGGATTCAGTCTAATTAGAAGACATTCAAATCCGGAAAACACTAATATTTAAACAGTTACCATAATGCCTACCATGCAGGAGAAAAGCTGAACAGAACAGTCTGCTTTCTTGGGAGTTAGTGCTAAAGGTTCAATGGATCTCCAAAGGCAGAGGTGGGCCCTTTGTTTTGTTGATGCAGATCTTGCTACTTAGATAAAGCCGCCCTTGAACTTCCTCCCAGCCCTCTCTGTACCTGCCACAGTGAACCACCACGGCCACCAGGTCATACATGCGGTCCAGGTTCACGGCATCGCTGGAGGTGTTGAAGAGCCGCAGCTCCAGCGGGAAGACCACCCGGTAAGACAGCTTGGTGTACCTGTGGAGCTGCTCCATGTACTTGAACCTCTTCAGGTGCAGGGCCAAGATCATGGGCAGCTTCTTTACCCTCATCCTAAGGAAGCACGAGAAGGAAAGTGAGTCGTAGCCAATGCCTGCTAGAGGAAGCCAGAGCACAGCCACCTATGCACATAAGAGCAGACAGGGTCGCGGTGGCTCAGCATGTCCCAACCTTAAACACCCACAGACAGAGGGGCTTCCAGCTACCCTCTAGGCCCCTGAGCTAGGAGTGTGTGGAACCAGGGTAAGTGTAAGGCTCAGCTCATTCACAGGACTAGTCCTAAAGGAATGCTTGCGGAGGAATCTACTAAGGAAAAACCCTGTTCATAAATGCTTTTCTCTCACGTGTGAGGAACTGAGTTCAATCTTCAGAACCCGCTTAAAAATGTCAAGTGTGGTGGTGCACACCTCTAGTCTTGGTGCTGGGGACTGAGACAAGAGGATCCTTGGGGCTCACTGGTCAGCCAGTCTAGCCTACTTGGCGAGCTCCAGGCCAGTGGGAGAGCCTGCTTCAAAAAAGGTGAGTGGGAAGCAAGTCTGATAACCCATGAAAGGTCAATGGAGACAGACACCAATGAAACCCAACACAACCCAGGGCAAAGATCCAGAGATACTTAAGATCTCAACAATAAAGCAGACTTAAAACTCACCCACCATGACTCACGGAACTGAGTGCAACAGGGGAGGTGGAAAGATTGTAAGAGCCATGGTGGGGGAGAATATCCAGAGACATCGCCCCCCTCAGCAACAACACACAGAGGGGGAAGAAAACAAAACTGGCTGCCTCTGGTACAGTTCATATATCCCGCTAACCTATGGACAGATCCAGTATGCACACCGAGGAGGGACCCCAGTGGTTGGGAGACAGAGCGGAGGGAAACAGGGACACAAGATTTGCTCACACAATGTATATACTTATTCATAATAAAGATATTCTTAAAAAAGGTGAATGGGGTCACCAAGGATGACACCACTGAGGGGTCCTCTGCCTCCACATGCACCTGCACACATGAGCACATGAACTCACAAACATGCACACGTGCGCACGCACACACACACACACACACACACACACACACACACTTGTGTTTATAAATAGAATGTAAAATAAATAAAAGTAAGCAAAATAAAACCATCATTAGAGCCAGGTATGGTGGTGCACACCTTATAATCCCAGTACCCGGTAGAGAAGTGGAGACAAGAGGATAGCCAGTTCTAGGCCAAAGAGGTAGACTGTCTCAAACAAAAGCCAGTAGAAAAATAATAATCATAGGAAGCCCTCATATTTTATAAGAACACATTTTAATGCATAAAATATCCAAGGCTGAACAGGAAATACCTTCACACCGCACAGGTAGACCTGGGCCTTAGGCAGACCAAGGTCATGAAGAGAAGAAGCAGAGGCGACTTCTCTGTCCACTGAAAGTAGTACTTGGAGCTGGAGAGATGGCCTGTTAATGCACTTGCCTGCAAAGCCTAACGACCAGGTTCAATCCCCCAGTACCCATGTAAAGCCAGGTGCACAGAGTGGTGCATGTGTCTGGAGTTCTTACAGTGGCCAGACCCCTGGTGTGCTCTTTCTCTCTCTCTTTCTCTCTCTGCCCAAATACATAATAAATTTAAAAAGAAGTCTCCAGAGCCATCAGCTAGTCTTTGAACTCAACTAACACTTCCCAGGATGATTCAAACCTCCAGAAAGAGCATGTTGACCTCTAGGGGCAGACACGGGAAACTATGGGTTATGCCGCATAGAACACAGTCACCTTTTTACTGCCCATCCCTGTGAATGGTGTGTCCTTGGTCCCTCACAATTTATTAAGTAACTGATTACCTTTCTTCTTTAAAAAAAATTTTTTTTTGGTTTTTTGAGGTAGGGTCTCGCTCTAGCCCAGGCTGACCTGGAATTCACTATGTAGTTTCAGGGTGGCCTTGAACTCATGGTGACCCTCCTGCCTCCTGAGTGCTGGGATTAAAGGTGTGTGCCACCATGCCCGGCTTTAAAAATATTTTTATTTATTTGCAAGCAGAGACAAAAGAGAGACAGAGAGAATAGGCACACCAGGGCCTCCAGCTGCTGCAAACGAACTCCAGATGCATGTGACACTTTGTTTATCTGGCTATATGTGGGTACTGGGGAATTGAGCTCAGGTCGCTAGGCTTTGCAGGCAAGTGCCTTAACTGCTGAGCCATCTCTCCACCTCTCTCTCTCTCTTTCTCTTTTAATCTTCAGCTGTAAATAAGAAATGCAATGTCTAGGGCTGGAGAGATGGCTCAGAGAAAGAGAAAGAGAGAGGTGGAGAGATGGCTCATCAGTTAAGGCACTTGCCTCCAGTGCCTAAGGCCCAGGTTCAATTCCCCAGTACCCACATAAGCCAGACCCACAGGGTGGTGGCCCTGGTGCGTGCTTGCTCTCTCTCTCTCTCTCTCTCTCTCTCTCTCTCTCTCTCTCTCTCTCTCTCTCTCTCTCTGCTTGAAAATGAATAAATAAACTATTAAAAAAGAAATGTAATGTCTAATGTTCAAAATAACACTGGGTTGTCTGCTGTGTATTGTGAACTGTGCTAAGAACTTTCTGTAATCGTCTTTAATCCCAAGAGGGGAGTGGTTACACTTGATCCCCACTGGTTCACCCAGCATTGTACCTGGCATTGGCAGCACTTAGTATTAATGGAATAAACGAGCAAAGGTGTGAGGCAGCCGACAGGACAACATTCTTCTCAGGTTGGGCTGATGAGGAGGATCACTGACCCTGCAGCTCCATGAGGCTGAGATTCCAGAACAACCTGCCCAGTGCACACCTGCCGCCTTCTCCCGCACAAAGCCAGGCAACCCCCCCAGCTCAGCCCTCACACGCACACCTTTTCTGGGCCTCCTGCTTGCTGCAGCACGTTTCACAGTAGTACTTCTGCTCGCTGCACAGCGTTTCGGTGTTGCTGAAGTCTCTGTAGAGAAAAATATTTCCATCTTTAGAAAAGTTCATACGTACTTAATAAACCATGTTAAACCCTTCTATTACCTGCAGGGCGATTTTAGAGTGAAAGTGAGAGAAAAAATAATCACAAAAGATCCTTTTTCAGACTACGGACTGTGAAACCATCAAAGCTTGTCTACTGGACTGATTGGTGATTTCGCCAGGAGAGGCTTTTAAGCATAGTTTGATCTAAGCCAAGCACTCAGGAGGATAACAAATTCAAGAACAGCCTGGGCTCCATAGAGAAACTCTGTCTCAAAACATAATTGAAAAGCAAACAAACACTTTCTCGGGCTGGGGAAGATGGCTCAATGGTTAAAGACTCTTGCTTACAGACAATGTGCTGGCCTAGTTCGATTCCCCAGGACCCATGTAAAGCCAGATGCACAAAGTGGCACATGCGTCTGGAGTTTGTTTACAGCAACAAGAGGCCCTGGTGTGCCCATTCTCATTCTCTCTCTCTTTCTCTCTCTCCTAGCAAATAAATTAAATATGTTAAAGCCCCTTCATTTAAGGGGACACAGATATAAATTAGGGTTCCTAGCAAATTCAGAACCAGCACCAAAAAAAGTCCACAGGATTTAATAGAAAAAACTACATGCTGGAAATCAAAAATTATAATAGAAAAATACTATCTGCAGTGAAAGCTCACTCTAATACTGTAAGCTGGGTCAAAAAAAAGCCATTCATATCAAATGTAAGTTGGCATTACCATGTTAATGAAAAGTCATATCTCAAGGGTTTCATATTTCAAAGACCACAGGAGTAAAGATAGTAACATCCAAGCCACAGACTATCAGTGCCCTTATATTAAACTAGGAAAACCCCCAAGTTGGGGCTGGGGACATAGTTCAGTTGTTCGAGTGCTTGCCTGACATGCACACGGTCCTGGGTTCCATTCCAGCACTGCGTAAAGCGGGCATGGTGGTGCACACCTGTAACCCTAGCACTTGGGAAATGCAGACCAGAGGATGAGGAATTCAAGGTCCTCCATTCACATAGCAAGTTAGAGGACAGGCTAGGATGCGTGAAAGAAACTCAAGTCATGGGGAGGTGAGAGCCCTTGCCCACTTCTCCCCAAAGGATAAGGACTTCAGCCTGCCTCCCTTTAAGAACAAAACCATTGTGACTGCTCTGTGTATACTCACCAAAGAGAGTTCTAGTCTGCTACTTAGATTTTCATTTTCTAAATGTCACGGCCTTTCATCCTTTTCTGGTCATCGAGATTCTACTCAGCATTTCTGTGCTCTGCTTCAAAAGGCCGAAAAGAACCTCCAGAATATAATAACACCCCGCAGTTTTGAAAAGGCCTGTGACATTTCCTCATTCACAGAATCCCCTAGCAGCAGCCTGATCCGATTTTATTAAACAGGAAATGATATTTAAATGGTGTTAATGACTACCACTTCCATAGCACATAGCGAGAGAAAACACAGATTGCTCACTCATTAAATTACCGACAGTCCTCTGGGCTGGGTCCTGGGGATTTGGGGAGAACAAGTACACTCACACAGCTTTCCATCTGACCAGAGTACAACTGCATCTGCTTCTGCTGCCCCCGAGCCCCACAACAGCACTCTGCTTCTCTCAGGAATAACAGCCCAACTGCCACACTGTTGTAGACCACTGTCACTAGACCCTGGCTAATATAACCTCATCTCCTGCTCCACCCTGCCTCCCCCTCTGGGCTCAGCCAGCTGGGCCTTGGGCTGCCCTCTTCCTGTCTCAGGGAAGGGCTACTTCCTCAGCACTGAGAGCTCTTCCCAGGGACCTCCATGACTGACTGGGCTGATTACTCAGAGCTCAGTGAACCTTACCTTCTTCACCGTGAAGCAGCCCATCCAGCCCCCATCATGCTGTGGTTGGGTATTCCTCAGTGACCGTGTCCCCTGAACCTATCTTCCCCACACATCTGCTCACTTCTGTCTCCTAAGCAGGGAGGGGAGGGGTCTTTTCTGCTATCTCACTGCTATATATCCAGCCTGAGCTAAATTTTAATGAATACCGAACAAATGAAGTATAAAGTCCAGGGGAAAACACAAGAAAATTTAACTAAGAGGCAATGTCCAAGGCAGGTTCTCACATGGGCAAAGCGTGTCACTGTGACAAGAGTTAAGGGACGTTGCAGAAGAGGCACAGACATCCGGGTGTGTGGGAAGCCCATGGCTACAGTGAAGACAGCCTCAAGCACCACTATGATGCTGACACAGACCCTATGGATCAGGAGCCTCCAAACAGAAGTCAGCTAGGAAAAGTCATAACGAGACAGTGCCTTTGAGAATTACTACTTAGGGGCTGGAGAGATGGCTCAGTGGTTAAAGGTGCTCGCTTGCAAAGCCTGCCAGACTGGGTTCAATTGCCCAGTACCCATGTAAAGCCAGATGCACAAAATAAACACATGCATTTGCAGTGGCAAGAGGCCCTGGCATGCCTATTCTTGGTCTCTGTCTCTTTATATTTCTCTCTCTCTCTCTCTCTCTCTCTCTCTCTCTCTCTCTCTCTCTCTCTCTCTCTCTCCCTCTCCCTCTCTCCCAGCACTTGGGAGGCAGAGGTAAGAGGCTCACAGTGAGTTCAAGGTTACCCTGAAACTACATAGTAAATGCCAGATCAGCCTGGGCTAGAGCAAGACCCTAACTCAAGAAAGAAAGAGAGAGAAAGAAAGAAAGGAAGGAAGGAAGGAAGGAAGGAAGGAAGGAAGGAAGGAAGGAAGGAAGGAAGGAAGGAAGGAAGGAAGGAAGAACACCTAAAATAGAGCTACCATATGATACAGCTATAAACCACTCTGGGCATACATACCTGAAGGACTCTAAATCAACATTATCACAGAGATACAGGTACATCTGTGTTTGTTGATGCACTATTCACAAGATAGGGAACCAA
>PVHP010038711.1:0-16737 GCA_004024765.1 Zapus hudsonius | reverse complement strand
GCCAAATTAGTGGGCCTCCGGCCCGCTGCTCTGAGGCCCGCTAGAGAACCTGGCAATAGGGACTCTGGAGGGGCAGTGGCAGAGGGGGAGGATGCAGGGGGTCTATAAGGGGGTGACTGGGACACCATAAGATCAAATAGCTCCTCATTATCTGTGGATAAAATAGGTTTAGTTTTATCAATCACCGGGTAGAGGGAAGAGGAGCTGGGACAGAAATGGGAGGGTCAGAAGTAGGAGGAGCAGGAGGGGGTGTGGGTAGAGTAAGGGTGGCTGGAGAGGGGGAGGGATCTGGATAGACAAAGGGAGCCAGCCAAACAGGCGGGCTGGCGGCTAAATCTTCCCAAGTAGCAATGTATGGCATTGTGCCAGTGGTCCTGGGAGGAAAATCTTGTTTTTCACCTGCAAAATAACAGATTTGTTAAAAGTATCTTTTTTTAGCCATCCCATATTAAAAGAAGGCCATTTAACAGTACACAGAGTAATTCATTTTTGTTCCACTGATAAATTATGAGCTCTCTCTAACTTTTTTTCTAATGATCTATAGTTAAACTCAAGGTTGTACTCTGTGACTGACCCATCGCAGGCGCAATTAACACGAAATATGACACACAGACACAAAGACACAGACAGACACTTAGGGCCAGAAGCCGCGCAGCACAGATTGGTGAAAAACCGAAACCAGATAGACAGAAGGAGGCATGGGAGTTATCCCTAGGTCTCCTTCTGGGAGGAGGACTGCCCCCTCGTCCTCATCCTCCAGATTTCCCTGAGGCATCCCCCAGGGCGGAGGATCAGAGAGTTACCGGGTCCGTCAACCCCTCTCTAGATTCTAGTACAGATCCGTACGGTACAGACAGAAAAAGTGAAATGCCGGCCGGACTTACCTCCTGATGGTGGTGTTTATTTGAGTAGGGAGTCGCTCAAATCCCGGACGAGAGCCCCCAAATGAAAGACTCCCCAAGGCCTCTCTCAGGAGAGCGTACCCCAAAACTCCAATAACCACACCAGCAGATGCAAAAGCAAGAGGATTTTATTCTTCGGCTGCGCAGTCGGGCTCCACAAGCAGGCAGATGCATGTCCAGTCAAGATGGAGCCCCGAAGAACAAACTAGCAGGGTATTTATAGACAGAAGCTATCTAATTATAATATAGCTCAGGTCATAGGGTGTGTGGTATTTCTATTGGCTCCTTTCCTGTATCTGTATGCCTCTTGATTGGTTATTTCCTTGAAGCCACATCCCAGAGCCAGCCCACATTCCAGGACAGCCATATGCTTCCTTATATGGTGTCTTTTTTTTTTTTTACTTCCTGGTCTTTGTGACCAGACATTCTTTAGGGAGGGGGAAATAAGTCTAAAAATGGAGTCTGCTTATGGAGTCTGCTTTATAAAATGGAGTCTGCTTTATAAAATGGATTCTTCACTAGTCAGAAATAGGATTTATATAGTAATGGTTAATGTTATCTTAATGTGTGTATAATTCTCTCCCTACCCTTCCTTGCAAGAAACACTCCAAGACCAACCCACACAAAATATTCTGCTCTCCCATACCTTTTCAGGTAATTCCTCCTCTCCTCTCTCCCTCTTTCTTCTCTCTCCTGATCTCATTCCAGATTTATGCCCAAATTTCTGGTACTGACTACCATTTGTACTCATTTCAAATTGATCCCAGTTAGGAACCAAAAATGAGAGAGTAAATGTGGTGTTTGTCTTTCTATGACTGTGTGACCTCACCTAGAATGTTTTTTCCCAAGTCTATCAATTTTCTTGCAAATATTATTATTTCATTTTTTTAATTATTGCTTTGTAGAATTCCATTGTCTGTTTACATGTGCCACATCTTTATTAACAACTCATCAGTTGATGGGAATCTGGGCTGATTCCAATTCTATTAGCTATTATGAATAAAGCAGCCACAAGCACTGCTGAGCAAATATCTCTCTATTAAAAAGTGGAATCTTTAGGGTATATGCCTAAGAAGTGGTATTGCTGGATTAAATGGCAACTCTATTTTCATTTTACAGGAGTCTCCATACTGATTTACATAGAGGTTGGTTGTACACATTTACAATCCCACCATCAATGGGTAAGGGTTCCTCTTTCCCCACATCCTCACCAGCATTTGTTGCCATTTGATTTTTTAATAAATGTCATCTTGACTGGAGTGAGATGAAATCTCAGAGTTGTTTTGATTTACATTTCTCTGATGAGTAAAGATGTTGAGTATCTCCTGTATAATGACCATTTATATTTCTTTCTTTGAGAATTTTCCGTTCAATTTTCTACCCCATTTTTGATTGGCTTGATTTATATTTTTATTGTTTGGTTTTTTTGTGTTCTTTGTTGATTCTAGACTTTAGAGCTTTGTCAGAGGTATATCTGGTGAAGATTTTCTCCCATTCATTTGGGTTGTCTACTGACACTGTTGATGGTTTGCTTGTCTATACAAAAAGCATGTTTTTGTTTTGTTTTGTTTTAAGTTTTGAGATGCCACAGTGGTTGAGTGTTGATCTAATTTCCTGTGCTACTGGGTTTGCTATTCAGGAATTCTTTTTCTACACCTATATCAAGGATTGTTCTCCCTGATTTTTTTTTATATTGAGACACTTCATCCATTTAGATTTGTCTTTTATGCAGGTTGGGAGAAGTGGGTCTAATTTAATGTCAATCTTCTACATGTGGTTATCTAATTTCTCCAATACCGTTTGCTAAAGATACTATCTTCACTGCGTATTTTGGCCCCCTTGTCAAAAATGAGGTCACTGTATTTGCTTTGCTTTAGAAATGTGTATTCCTGTCTATTCCATTGATCTCTATGTGTGTTTTTGTGCCAGTACCATGTTGTTTTAGTTACTATATCTTTGTAGTTTATCTTGAAACCAGGTATGGTGATACCTACAGACATATTTCTTTTACTGAGGATATTTTTGGATATCCAAGGCCTTCTGTGCTTCCTTATGAATTTTGAGATTATTTTTTCTATCTCTCTGAAGAATGTTGGTGGAATTTTTATTGGAATTGCATTTAATCTATAAAATAGTTTGGTAGGATGACCATTTTCTCAATATTAATTCTTCTGCTCCATGAATTTGGGAGACTGTCCATTTTCTTGTATCATCTCAATTTCTTTTCTCAATGTTTTTATGTTTTCATTGTACAGGTCTAGAGAAAGACTTGGACCAAGGAAGTGAATTGTCAGTTCTTTTGAATCATGCACATGTGAGTTCATGCTTTGTGACCCAGATGGAAAGCTGTGGAAGTGTTTAGGAGTTGGAGTCTTGTGGGAGAAAATGGATTACTAGGGGCAGTTCTCTAAGCATCACAGCCAGACCCGGCTGATATTAGGATTGGACAAGTTCTTTATGCTCCATCCATGCTTTCTTAGCCATGATGGATCCCAACTTCAGGAAATGTACTCCTAAATATACTCTTTTTCAACATTGCTTTCTGTCAGATATTTTGTCACAGGAGAAACTAACAGTTCATGAAAAAGTATATAGATTATTTTCTTCAAGGGGTTTTTCTTTCTTTTAAAATTTTATTCTATGTTCATTCCATTTGTTATATGATATCCTTGATACTGAAAGGAGTGTTAAATCAAATTTAAATTTTATCACCCATTAATTAATTTTCTCAGTGCCATGACAACCTACAGCACAAAAGCACAAAGGCACATTGAGGAAAAATGGTTTAATTTGGATCATGGGTTAAGGGCTCAATCTATCATAGTGGGGAAGGCCTGGTGGCAAAATCATTAAACAGATAGACATATTGTATCCACAGTCAGGAAGAAGAGAGATGAATGGTGGTTCTCAGGTAGATTTTTCCTTTTTGTTCCATCCAGAAACCAAGATCATAGGCACTTTCTTTCTACCTTAAACATGAATCTTTCCTTTTCAGTTCATCTTTCCTGGAAAACATCAATATAGGCACATGCAGATTTTTTTTACTTGCTGCTTCTGAATCAACTAAAGTTGACAATGAAGATGAACCAATACTCCACCCTCTTATAATTTAATTTTTAAAGACTTTTTATTCACAGAAAATATTGAGTTTCATATTATAAATGTTAAAATGCAGCTAACCATGCTAATCTACATTCTAATGAGATAGCTGAATAACATGAATAGAATTATGCTTTCCCTTCTACCTAAATAAGACTTAAGACTATGCTTCTTTGTATTTTTTATATTAGCATTTTTAAAAACCATCTACCTTGTTTAAAAAAAGTTTCATTATGTATTTGGTACAGGGAATAAATTACCTAATATATAAATTAAATATGCCATTTAATAATGTCTTCCATATTGTCAATTTTCCTATTTTATATAAAATAGCTTAATATATATGTTAATTATTGGGATTATAAATCATTTTAAATGTTTCATTGTTGATACAGATTATAGATTTTCAAATTCTTAGAAAAGACACAGAAGCCTTAGCTTGTATTTCTACTGTATGAACTAAATATTTTGTAGGACAAAAGTATTTTTTTATAACACTTCCTATTATCACAAAGGCAAGGTGAAAAATGCATTTGAGGTTAAAGAAACTGAATATCGTGGCGATGTAACTTAAGTTGATTTCCTATTTATTGAACAGATCAATGAACCCAATACTGGGTATTATAAAATATGTTGTTTCCAGCAGTACTGTATTTATTACTTTATGATATGCAACATCAGAAATAGTCTATATTTGAGCCTCACTGTCAAATCCAGTTTTCAGCTGAAGGATTGCATTCCTTCCATTCATTTAAATGTGGATAAATTTTATCTGTTTTCAAATGTAAAAAATTATGAAAATACTTCTTAGATATATATTACCTTGAACTATGAATACATAAAAAT
This sequence comes from Zapus hudsonius, assembly GCA_004024765.1. Taxonomy (NCBI): domain Eukaryota; kingdom Metazoa; phylum Chordata; class Mammalia; order Rodentia; family Dipodidae; genus Zapus; species Zapus hudsonius. The sequence goes on along the minus strand of PVHP010038711.1, from coordinate 11,890 downwards.
TAAACAAGTAAATCAAGGAGAATTATAGAAATAACACTGGGTAAACATAAAATATACAAAAAAATTTTGCTCTATTTTAGTTTTCATTCATAAAAATCCTTAGACCATGACAGTGTACTGTTTCTGTTTTCTTTGTTTTATTTATTCATGAAAATATTCATTAATATTTAGTGAATCCTCTGTATTCTTTATGTATGACTGATTATAGGCAATTCTTTATACAATTCTTGAAGTAGCCATTCCATATAATGTTCATTTAGTCATCTCTTATCTTTTATATATTCTACACACTCACCACTTCGCAGACAAAACTGAGGCCAACAAAAACGAATCATTATGTCGCACATATTTTGTAGCATTTGGTTAAAAGAACGTCCGTCCATCCCATTTTCCCTCATTATTTTGCTCTTTTATTGTCATCGTGTAAACTCTCCAAGGGTGACTCTTCAAAATTTACAATGACTTCTTTCAATCTCAACCTCTTCTAGAATTCACTTCTGTACATAATTTGAACTTCATTCCATATATTCAAGTTATTTACAAGCTACTTTTTATTTCCCAAAGCTTCTCCAGTCTTCTGACAGTATTCACTAGAATTATCCCATTTACCAGAATCAATGTTGTCTCCTGAATTCAGCCCTTAGCAGTAAATACACAGCACCACCTAGTGACAAGCCAGTCACTGCAATTAGAAGGGGTCTTAATGGTAACCAGGTGGGTCGTTTATTCTATCTGGCAGGCACCTAGGATATGAGGATAAAAGCAAGAGATGATATCTCACGCTATAGATCCTAAAGCTACACAAGAAGTAGATTTAAGTTAAAATACGTAAGTTAAACAAGAGAAGCCAAAGTAATAACAGATGAACTAAAGAATATAGAGCAAATTCAAAGTACAAAACCAAATAATCCCCCCCAAAAAGGCCTCTAAGTTATACCTAGTTGTATATGTATAACTATATATAATTTTATATATATATATATAATTGGTAAATAATGTAAGAACCTATAAGACAAAAATAAAACAAAAAAAATATTTGCTTGTTTAAAAGGGACACCATACCAATGAAGTTTAAATTACACAAAGGGAATTAAAGAATGTATAAAAATGAGAAACAAAATGGGTATATTAATGTGAAACTAGAGAAATGCATAAAATTATGAGTGAATACTAGTAAAAAATATCCAACAAACTAGATAATATAGATCGATTGGAAAAATTGAGAAATATACAAACTAGCAAAAGAAATTTAAGAAGGAATAGAAAATTTGTCAGACATGATGACACATGCCTATAAATCCTATCACTCAGGAGATTGAGTCAGGGAGATTGCTAGTTTGAGTTCATCCAGATCCACATAGCCCTGGCCCAGTCTGGCAACATGATTAGGCAATGTGTCAAAAAATAAAAATAAAAAATATAACCACAACAAAGAACATTTTAGTATTCTTGTAATGAATAAAGAAATTAAATAAGCAATTTAAAATCCCTTCATTTAGTAAATATTTTATGCCTTTCATGTCATAGACCTGAATAGCAATTATTTATATCTATTACATCATAAAAGTAACACAGATATTATTTACATGGTCATGACTCTGTTCCAATAAAAGTTTACTTATTAACATAGTTGTGAGGGATGTTGGGCTAGTAACTGTATGAAGAATGGTCTGAATACCTACTTCAAATTCAATTAATGTACAGCACACTTAATCATCATATTTTCTATTGAAAAACATGACAATATTCTTGATATACATAGACAGAGTTCTACTATGTCAGTCTTTTGTAGGATTTTCTTGTTTTGATGTTTTATCAACTTTGAAATTGATGATATATTAAGATGAGGCATGATGTAACCTAGGTCCCGAAACTCACAAGCTATCATGATGTCTTGCCCTTCATTGTTTTTCCTCTCTTTTTTTCTCTCTCTAATTGAAGTTCTGAATCTGAAGAGAATAAACTACCAATTTATGTATAACCTGATAGAAAATTCCACTTGACTAGATACTCATACTTCGTCATTTGATCTTTGCCAAAAGACCGAGAAACAATGAAACTAAAGTCTTCTCAACTATGAGAATCTGAGAACTTCCAACAGTTATGTGTCTGGAGAAGGAAATCATGACCATTTGAAAACATTGAAATGTGTAACAAATCCAAAAAATATAGCTTTGGCTCTGAGAGTTACTCAAGAACCATAAACCACCTAGATATAACCTGGATCACAGAAAATGAGAGCCAAAAATGCTTATTTTACTTATTAAGTTTTGGGGTATTTTCTTATATAGCAATATATTACAAATGCAGTGGTACTTATTTTCTAAGTGTAATCTCAGTGAAACAAGATTCATCCTAAATCACCAGGTTCAAAAAATTTTAAATAATTAATTTTCAATAATTGGATACACTCTATGAGCAAGTCTTGTGATGGTAACACCATTTCGTTCCTCGCTGACCATAACACGCTGGGAGCCCTCCTCTGTGGGCTTGCTAGACCATAGGATGGGATAAAGGGTTATGGTAGACAGTTTATTTTTCTTTGTGCGTTGTTGCTGAGGGGGGGTCAAGGTCTCTTTATATTCTCCCCACCATGTTTCTTTCAATCTTTCCACCCCCTCTTCTGCTCAGTTCTCTGAGTTATGGTGGGTGAGTTTTTAGTTGGTTTTACTGGTGAGGATTTCTTCTTTTGACTGTGTTCAGTATCCTCCTTGTCTGGCTCCATTATCCTTTCCCAGGTTATCTGACTTGCTGTGGAGGTAGATCTCTTGCTCATCTCACCACTTCCTCAAAAGTTTTGATAAGTTAGGGGTAGTTCATCTCCTGCCTGGATGTCAGCCATTATCCCATGTCTTTTTTTAAACTTATTTATTGTTAACAATTAGATACATTATATGAGAAAGTCTTGTGATGGTACCCCCATTTCCCTCATCCCTGACCCCAACCTACTGGGGGTCTTCCTCAATGGGATTTCTGTGCCAGACCATGAGGTAGGGGATTATGAATATACAAGAAGTAGCCAAGTTTTTTTTTTTGTGAGTAGTTATTGAGGGGTGCAATGTCTCTGGATATTCTCCCCCAACATGGGCCTTTCTGTTCCTAGATTTAAAAGGGGAAGTTAATTGCTAATATTCTATAAAAATAATTATAATAGTGCCTGGAGGGATGGCTCACAGGTTAAAAGTGCTTACTTGTAAGGCCTTCCAATCTTTGTTCCCAAGTACCCACATAAAGCCAGATGCACAAAGTACAACATACATCTAGTGATTGTTCTCAATGTCAAGGGAAACTGGTGCCCATTATTATCTCTCTCTCTCTCTCTCTCTCTCTCTCTCTCTCTCTCTCTCTCTCTCTCTCTCTCCTCTTCTGTTTCTCAAATGAATAAATAAAATATAAGAAATACTAAATCAGCTATTTCCAATGGAAATAATATCATACTAATATTCAGCACATCCAACTGTACAAGTTCAGAAAGATCTCCAATAAAGTAAATATGAGAACAAATATAAAGCTACTATTCTTGTCGTTTTAGTTTTGTAACACCAGATACGACTTACCAGAGGACTTAGAAAAATGTTACATGAAGATGAATAATCATCAGTTTTAATGAGAGCACAGTGTATAAGGATTTAATTTGTGATATCAGTAACTTGAAATAGGAGGATTTGAGGCTATATGAGAGTATAGTTTTAAGTGTAATTGAAGTTAAATGTGTATCAATTCAAATTAGATTATTATTCCATTCAGATATCATCTTAAATCCACATAATCAGCACGAAGAAATTATCAAATATAAAGAGGTGATCATGAAAAAATATTATTGTATTTAATTTAATGAAAAAAGTATCATTAATAGATTAAACAATGTGTAATTAAATTATATTTTAAACTACTTTATTATTAATAATTAGATACATTGTATAAGCAAGTCTTATGATGATAACACCCTTTCCCTCCATCCTGTCCCAAATCACTCAGGGCCCTCCTCAGTGGGATTGCTGGACCAGCCCATGGAGTAGGGGGTTATGATTGTACAAGAAGCAGCCAGTTTTTTGCTTTGTCAGTTGTTATTGGGGGGGGGGGCAATGTCTCTGGATATTTTCCCCCACCATGGTCCTTTCAATCATTCCACTCCATCTTCTGCTAACTTTCCTGAGTCATGGTGGGTGAGTTTTAAGTCTGCTTTATTGTTGAGGTGTTAAGCATGGGTCCATGTATTACTTGGGGGGTTATTGTACAATAATACCCTGGTTCATCCACAGAGCTGGGAGAACAGTCTTGGGAAAGCAGTATGCCAATGAAAAGAAGAACTCTCAGGAGACAGTTTCAGTGAACAGCTCGTTTATTGGGGTGGGGAAGGTGTTCTTACACAGGAGGAAAAGGAGTGGCAGGGGGATAAGTGGCAAGGGGTTTGGTGGGGGCAGGGTGGCCTGTGGATGTTTCATGAAAGTATTGGCTGGGACCAGCTGAAAAGCTGGAAGGACTTACTCCTTGCCTGGGCCTTGTTATCACCTTATAGCTAAATTATGTGAACTTCAATAAACTCAGTCCTTAAAGTGCCTGGATTTATCAAGGTTTTCTGGTGCCTGCCAGATACCTGGAGGTTGGGGAGGGAAGGAGTCAGCAGAACTCCTTCAGGTCTCAGGATGAGATTATTGGGTTTCCAGGCCAGTCTCAACTTTCCTTTAACCCTGTGTCCTCCTTGCCTCTCAGCAGTTTCCCACATTGTGAGTCTCTGAATTTCTTCTTTGAATGGTGTTGGTCATCCTTCATGTCTGTCTCCATTACCCTTTAGGGGTTATCTCAGTTGCTGTGAAGGTAGCCCTCTTGCTCATTTTACCAAATCCACCAAGGATTTTTAGGGCCCTAAATGGAAACTTAGAAGTGGTTCATCTCCTCCTTGGATGTCAGTCATCATCCCATGTTTCGATTGTGTGATTGGGTTGTCCACAGTCTTGCTGCCTTCTGAAAAATAAAACAGAATATTCAACAGTGAGTGAGATCAGTATAGGTTAAATGAGACAACATTGCTAAATTGGAGAGATTCTAATGGGTATAGCCTCTCTGTAGATCTCTGGTTAGTGAGAGTTTCCTCTTGGAGCCACAGTTTTTTGTCCCCATAAGATTTTGCAATGGATCCTAGTTCCAGTTAATGCCTCCTTGCCACTGAGTGGATCTTTTAGCTAATTAGCAAGCCATTGATTACCCACTTAGGTTCAGCTCCATTATTGTACAGAAGCACTTCTTTCCTTGCTGATATCTACCTTATAATAGTGTCCTCAGTATTCTCAAACATCAGTAAGTTGTATTGCCATGACCCCTGCTCTCTGAATAGCATTGGTCAATTTCCCCTGTTAGCTCCTGTAATGACTTCAAGCAATACACAGGCTACCATCTAGGAGTTGGTTACCATTAAGGATCCACCTGGGTATCTCTGTGTTGTAAGTCAGTCTGTGGTATCTTCCACAATATTCCCTTGAGTGGATAATCAAGAACTTTGGTATAAGCTTGCCTTGTTTTGGGGACCTTGTTGGTCTCTTTGATCAACAGCTCAATGTGTAGAGTTACCAATGAATGTGACATGGAGTTACTGGCCAGAAAAAAATGTCTTGGGTTTAGGCTTCCTCCTACCCTATTCAGGGCCCCTCTTAATGACTTCCTTGAGAGATTACAGCATGAAAGTAAGGGTTTTATGTCAGTGTTGCAGTCAGCTTTCTAGTTGCTGCACAGAGAGAACCCAAGCAAAAGCGGCTTGTAGAGGAATGGGTTTATTTGGCTTACGGACTCGAGGGGAGACTCCATTCTGGCAGGGAAAACGATGGCATGAGCAGAGGGCTGGACATCACCTCTGCCACAGCACTGCAAACAGCAGCAGGAAGGTGTGCCAAATACTAGCAAGGGGAAGCTGGTTTATAACCCCCATAAGCCCACCCCCAACAACACAGCTTCATCGAGGTTGTAAAACCCAAACTGCCATCAGCTGAGGATCAATCTATCAGAACACATTCAATTGTTTGTGGGGGACACCTGTATCAAACCATGACAGTCAGTGAGTCATTATTAGATTAGTATATAAATGTCCTTGTCTTCCCATTCTGCCCCACCCAAATTCCTTCCATCAACTTTATTAGTTTCTCAATTCACCTGTAAGGTTTGCTTACTATTCAAGCTTAGCCTGGTTAGGAACTGCATATGAGGGAGAATATGCAGTACTTGACTTTCTGTTCTTGTGTGAATTTGCTGAGTTAATTATATCTTTTTTTCCCTTTGAGTTGAGTAGAATTTCATAACATATATGGATCACAATTTTGATATCCATTTGTCCAGGGATGGGCATTTTTTAATTTTTTAATATATTTATTATGAATAAATTTATATATTGTATGAGCAAATCTTGTGAATGTGTCCCCATTTCCCTCCTTTCTGTCCCATACCCACTAGGGTACTTCCTCAATGTGCATTCGGAATCTGTCCCTAGGATAAGGGGTATGAACTACATCAGAGGTTGCAAGATTTGTTGTGTTTTTCTCTTTCCCCTTGTGTATTATTGATGTGGGGGGCAATGACTCTGGATATTCTCCCCCACCATGGCTCTTACATTCTATCTGCCCCCTCTTCCACTTAGTTCCCTGAGTCATAGTGGGTTAGTTTTGAGTCTTCTTTGTTGTTGAGATCTTAAGTATCTCTGGATCTTTGCCATGGGTTGTGATGATTATCGTAGGTGTCTCTCTCCATTGACCATTCATGGATTATCACACTTGCTGTAGTGATTGGTCTCCTGTTTGTCTTGTCACTTTCTGTATTGGATCCCAGTTCATTAAGGCTGATCTCTTAGCCAATCATTAATCCATTGATTACTCCCTCAGTTTAATGCCACTATTGCACAGATGAGCAATTCATGACTTGCTGGTCTCTTCCATACAGCTGTGTGCTCAGCATTCTTGTGACAATTGTCTTTATTTATATCAGTGGTCTCTGCTTTCTCATAATATCATTGACCAGTTTCCCCTGGCAATGCATGCAACACCTTCCAATGCCACACAAGCTACCATCTGGGATCTGGTTACAATTCTGGATCTAGAAAGATCTCTTGGTATTGTTTGATGACACTTTTTGATTTCTTAAGCAATAGGGTCTTACCTTAGGCTTGGGACAGGTGTTCAAGAGCTTTGACAGAATTCTGTCACATTTTTGGGACCTCATGGGTCTCTTTGTTCAACAGCTCAGTGTGGGAAGGAACCAATAACTGGGATAGGGAGATGCAGGCCTGAACAATTATTCTTGAAGTTATGCTTTCTTCCATTCTGTTCACGGCCCCTCGTACCAGATGGTTCCCTCAGCTTCCTCAGTAGCTTACTACATAAAAGCTAGGGTTTATGGTGTAAATTCATTATTATGTTTATTTACATTATGAGTCCCCCTACATTCCATTTCCCCTCACACTTCCATTCCCCTCCACCATCCCATTACCCCCCCCCCCAAATTCATTTCATTCGCTTTTACAAACTCGCCATTAGCTGATGGATTTTCTTAATGCTTTGATTCCAATTCTAAGCTATTATGAATTAGCCACTATAAACATGGTTGAGAAGGTGGGGCATCATGGTGGACTAGTAGCACCCTCGCCAGGACTCTCGTCAAAAAGGTTTGATTCTTCAGCTGGGATCCAAACCCTGGACCCCATCAGCCCCTGAACCCAAACCTACCATCTCCCCAACTCCACGTTAGTTGGGGGGTATGGTCTCCCCAGCTGCTTTCTACTCGGCAGAGGAACAAAGTGCCACCCTTCCCCCACTCCTAGCTCCTGCTCCCACCGGTATTGTCTCCTCTCCAGTGCTGCCAGAGAGCTCTCGCCGGCTGAGCACCTCTCCCTCCCGGGGCCCCCTTCCTCCAGCCTCCCTCCAGCGATTCTTGGGCGCACTTCTCCCTAAGACCCCCCCACATACACGGGCAGACACGCGCCTCGGGCAAACTGAACTAGCGTGGTTCCCAGAGCACACTCCGAACCACAGCTGCCTGGAGGCGGGGCTAGGCCTCAGGCACCTGGAAAACTCTGCCAGGGCTGAGAGGATATAGGTGTCTTCGGCGGGCACTGGGAACCACACGCCACTGACCCTCCAGCGATTCTTGGGTGCACTTCTCCCTGAGACCCCCCCCCCACATACACAGGCAATCGCGCTCCGCGGGCAAACTGAACTAGCGCGGTTCCCAGAGCACACTCCGGTATGCAGCTGCCGGGCAGGGCGAGGCCTCAGGCAACGCGGAACCTCTGCCAGTGTTGGAAGGGCATAGGCAGATTCGGCGGGCACTGTGGACCACATACCGCTGATAGGAGGGCACAGTAAGGTGGGAGAAAGAACACTGGGCCCTGTAGTTGGAGTGCAGGGACTGTGTTTCTACTGCAGCATACCAACTGGGGACAGGGGCCTATGTGGTGACTCTAAGACTAAAAAATCACAGACACAGGGATCCAAACAGGTAAAGATGTAAGCCTCTCTGGGGACAGAACACCCCAACAGGAAAGACCTTTGTTTAGGATCAAACCTGGTGATCTTTCCACTAGAAGCAAAGCAGGCTGAACAGCACTCCCCAAGGTGCCTGAGTCCCACTCCCCTACCTAGACATGGGAAGAAATCAAAGGAAAAAACCCACAGAAATCAAAGACGGAACTCCCCAACCCAGGGCCCGTAGACCCTTTATTGAACACGAGAGTGGCAAAGAAGTAGAGGCAACACATACAAAATCACAAAGAGAGAACAATATGACTCCTGACCACAACTGCAATGGAAATATAAAGCAGCTAATGGCTGATATGGAAATTATGAGAAAAGAGATGAATGAGATGAAGTTATCTAACTCAAACATAGTCTCCAGACTGAATTTAGTGGAGAGAAATATGAATGAATTCAGAAACACATTAAGTGAATTGAAGATGAACCAACTACGGGAGGAACTAGACAACCAATTGAATAAATTTGATGGGGACTTAAGAAAACTTAAAAATGATTATCAGGAATCCCAAGCAAAAACAAAATTAGATTGGAAATTAGATCTCACCAAAGAATTGGAGTCTATAAACAAAATTATAACAGAAACAAATAATGAAAAGCAGATGTTACAAACCTCCCTTGAATCAGTCCCAGAGTTAATAATTTGGAGGACAGACTTTCAGAAGTAGAAGACAAATCAGAAGGAATTAATAAGAATGTCATAGATTTCAATAAATTCAAGAAATCAAGTGAGCAAAACTTGAGGGATCTATGGGATACCATAAAGAGGACCAATATTAGAATCATGGGGATCCCAGAGGGAGAAGAAGCCCAGGATAAGGGCATAGGAAATATCTTCAACAGAATTATTCAAGAAAACTTTCCATATCTAACAAGAGAAAGCCCACTCAACTTTCAAGGGGCCCAGAGGACTCCAAACAGACAGGACATGAAGAGGACTACTCCAAGACACATTTTAATTAAGATGCCTAACATAGAAAGCAAAGAGAAAATACTCAAAGCTGCTAGAGAAAAGCAAACCATAACTTACAGAGGAAAAGCCATCAGACTTACCTCAGACTTCTCATTAGATACCATGAAAGCCAGAAGGGCTTGGAATAATACTTTTCAGGGCCTAAAGAAGTATGGCTTTCAACCTAGACTACTATACCCAGCAAAACTATCCCTCATAATAGATGGAGAAGTGAAAGTGTTCCATGAAGTACACCAGCTCAACAAATATTTAAAAACAAAGCCAAAATTTCAGAAGATCCTGCAAGAGATATCCCACAATGAAGAAACAAGAAATCTACCTCAGAAGAGTACCAAAGATCAGACACAACGATCGCAGTCAGTGCGCTAATAACAGCAGCAGAGACAACAACCCCCATTAACCCTTCATCATGGTAGGACTTACAGCAAACCTCACAGTTATATCACTGAATATAAATGGATTTAACTCCCCTATAAAAAGACACAGACTTGCAGGGTGGATCAGAAAAATGGACTCCTCCATCTGCTGCCTTCAGTAAACACACCTTACTTCTAAAGACAGAAACCTCCTTTAGAGTAAAAGGATGGAAAACAGTTTGTCAGGCATGTGGAAATAAAAAGAAAGCAGGTGTGGCTACATTAATCTCTAACAAAATAGACTTGACACCAAAATCAATTAAAAAGGATAAGGAAGGTCACATCTTACTCATCAAAGGAATGATCCAGCAGGAAGATATCACCATCATTAACATATATGCACCAAATTCGGGTGCAACACAGTTCGTAAAGGAAACCCTACTCAAAAATAAGGCAGAAACAGACTCTAATTCCATCATAGTAGGGGACTTCAATACAACTCTATCAGCTCTAAACAGATTAACCAAACAGAATATCAGCAGGGACATAATGGAGTTTAATGACACCATTGACGAGCTGGCGATAACAGATATTTACAGAAGGTTCTACCCAAAAGACACAGAATATGCATTCTTCTCAGCAAAGCATGGGACTTTTTCTAAAATTGATCACATCTTATGTCACAAATCCTCCCTAAACAAATTCAGGAAGATTGATGTAGTTCCTTGCATCATATCAGACCATAATGCATTAAAGGTAGAAGTTAACAGTGGAACAGGATCCAGAAAATACACAAAGTATTGGTGCCTGAATAATTCGCTCCTAGAAAATGATTGGGTCATCCAAGAAATAAAACAGGAAATTCAGAATTTACTAGTAATAAATGATGACGATAACACACCATATCAGAACTTATGGGACACAATGAAGGCAGTCCTGAGGGGAAAGTTCATCGCACTAAATGCCTTCATATCAAAGACAGAGAGATCTCATATCAATCACGTAACCACCCACCTAAGATCATTGGAACAGATGGAAAATGGTAACCCGAGGAGCTCAAGACAAAAGGAAATAATTAAAATCAGAGCAGAGATTAATCAATTGGAAATAAAGAAAACAATTAAAAAATAGATAAATCAAAGAGTTCGTTCTTCGAAAAAGTTAATAGAATCGACAAACCTGTGGCCAATCTAAACAAACGAAGAAACGAGAAAGCCCAAATCAACAAAATCAGTAAGGACAATGGTGAGAGCACAACAGATACTGAAGACATTGGAAGAATCATCACGGCATATTTCCAAGAACTTATTTCACAAAATTAGAGAATCCGGAAGAAATGGATAAGTATTTGGACACCTACCTACTGCCAAAGCTTAACCTAGAACAGATAAAAGCACTAAATAAACCTATCATATCCACTGAGATTGAAGATGTAATCAAAACTGTCCCAAAAGGAAAAGCCCAGGACCAGATTGTTTCTCAGCTGAATTCTACCAAGCCTTCATCACAGAGCTAAAACCACTCTTTCTGAAGATTGTTAGAAGCATAGAAAAAGAGGGAAGGCTTCCAAACACCTTCTATGAAGCTACCATAACCCTAATCCCCAAACCAGGCAAAGATGCAACAAGAAAAGAGAACTATAGACCCATATCCTTGATGAACCTAGATGCAAAAATCCTGAACAAAGTCCTAGTAAACCGGATACAACACTACATCAAAAATATTATCCGTCCTGACCAAGTTGGCTTTATCCCATGATGCAGGGATGGTTCAACATATGCAAGTCAATAAATGTAATACATCATATTAATCAGCTCAAACACAAATATCAGATGGTTATCTCAATAGATGCGGAGAAGGCTTTTGACAAAATTCAACACCTCTTCATGTTCAAAGCTCTTGAAAGAATAGGCATAGATGGCCTATTCCTCAACTTAATAAAGACAATATACAAAACTCCTAAAGCACAGATCATTCTCAATGGGGAACAACTCAAGGAGTTCCCACTCAATTCCGGAACAAGACAAGGTTGCCCACTCTCACCACTGCTC
>PVHP010038710.1:0-16727 GCA_004024765.1 Zapus hudsonius | reverse complement strand
AGGCACATGCATCTGGAGTTTGTTTTTAGTGGCTAGAGGCCCTGGTGTGCCCATTCTCTCTCTCTTTCTCGCTCTCTCTCTCCCCCTTGCAAATAAATAAATAAAAATAACAAAATGAGATGAAAATGGTTTTTAAAAATAGAATAGACAGATGTTATGGCACACACCTTTGATCCCAGCACTCAGAAGGCTGGGGTAGGAGTTCAAGGCCAACCTGGGGTTACAGAGTTCCAGGTCAGCCTGGGCAAGAGGGAGACCCTACCTTTAAAAAATAATGAGGTGGAACAACTGAGAATACTTTACACCACCCTCCGGCTTCCACATGCACATGCAGATCACCCACACACATACGTGTGTTCACACACATATGAACACACACACATATGCACATACACCACACACACCAAAAATAGCCTTGGTTGGAGAGGCAAGGAGCTACTATGGTGGAAAGAAGAACGTGCAGTGCAAGGGTAGGAAGCCCCCCACAGGCAATCTGGTTTAATGATCCTTCTCTCTGAGTCACACCACCAGATATTGGGTTTCAGGGAGGAAGAGAAAGACATGGTTAACGAGTCATGGAAACATGGACTGTCCATTTTAGGTGAGAAGTTTTATTCACACTGACCTGTAATGGGAGCTGAAGTGGAAGCTTCAGCCTGCCCAGAGAGAGCAGAGATCTAGATTTTTTAAAAAAAAATATTTGTTTATTTATTTAAGAGAGAGAGAGAGAGAATGGGTGCTCTGGGTCCTCCAGCCATTGCAAATGAACTCTAGATGCACGTGCCATTTTGTGTAGCTGGATTCTTGTGAGTACTGGGGATCGCACCTGAGGCTTTGCAAGCAAGTGTCGTTAACCACTTAGTAATCTCTCCAGCCCCCTTTGAAGGTTTCTCAGGGAATGGGAGGTCTTACATTGTGAGGAAGCAGATCTGGTTAATATGTGATCTAGGCTACATGAGAGAGGTGAGGAACAGGGTAAATGTGCCTTAGGCTTACATGCTAGGGTCACTCTCTGGTGAAGGTAGGGGAGCTTAGATAATGTGTGTGTGACCCACATTACAAGATAGGTCACTTGTAGTCACTGATCATTTAGGGTCTAAATATTTGGAAAGTCTATTTCTTGGAGAGACAGGCTTTCCTACCTCTGCAGCATGATGTTTACAGGTGGGTTTGCTAGTTAGTATTTCCTACATTTTATGAAAGAAACACATGTTATTAGATAGTTAAAACAGTACTCAGATAAGAAACAAAGCCAGCTGGGCATGGTAGTGCGTGCCTTTGATCCCAGCATTCAGAAGGCAGAGGTAGGAGGATCACCATGAGCTCAAGGCCACCCTGAGACTACATAGAGAATTCCAGTTCAGCCTGGGCTAAAGCAAGATCCTACCTCAAAAAAACGAATTGAAAAAATAAAAAGCCATAGGGACTAAAGCTAGTCCCCAGAGGGAGGTAGCTCCTGGGAGAGGAGCATGTCCATAGAGGGTAAAATGTGTTGGTTAGAGACTGAGACACAGAAGGTCCTGGATGCGCGAGAAGCCCAAGGCATGGAAATCCTGAACTGGTGAGAACAAATCCTGGGAACTTCCTGAGCTTACCCTAACATTCTTAGGAAGTAGTCTCCATGCCCATACTCAGGATATCTAGATAAGAAAAGGTGGTATGGTGCAGAATGAGGCCTGCTCACAGGCAACAATGCCTGTTGCATTAGCTGTTTCTCAGCTCCAAGTCCTTGGAAGAACATCAGCTTAGAGGGCTGGACCCTCGGGGCTCAAGCCATACCCCCTTTCTGCCTGGATTGGTCAGCCTTCTGTCTAGCCAGTAGCCCTGTAGATTCAGCCACACCATCCTCCAACACCTTCCCCCCCCCCCCTCACAAGCCTTCGCTGAGGCAGCCCTTTCAGGAGAGCTGGGCTTGGTGGTTCTGCAGCAGTCCTCCCTGCCCGGGATGTTAATCCTCCAAGGAAAGTCAAACATTAGCCCAGGAAACAGCTTATGCCTTATATAAGGCCCCCCTGGGGGAGACACAAACACAGCTTGTTGAAGCCAAGCTGTCCTACCACAGCAGCTGCCGGACCCTAGAACAGAGCACGGGCCTCAGCTACATCCACCGCCAGACCCACTGGATCTAGCACCAGCCACCAGGTGAGAAGGGATTGCGGGTCCCCAAGCCCAGCACCCAGGAACACCCAAGGCCAAATCCTACTTCCTCACTGGGACCAGTCAAGCCCCTGGTACTCTTGGGAACCTGCTTGAATTCTTTTCCATATTCCAGTGTAGGGGACTTAATCCCAGAAAATACTAAAGGGGGAGGTCTGTGACCTTGGGAGACCCTTCCCAACCTGTAATCTGAGGCACCTAACCCTCTGTGCAATCAGCGATGTGTGTTGTCCTCCTACCTACTCACCCACCTCCATCCTGTGCAGCCAACATCCAAGACTGGACCTCTTGATCTCTGCTATGTGGTCTGCATGCATGCAACATATATGACCCAGCCTAGCTGAGTACACACATACACCACAATATACAGTCAGAGTTGCACACCTGAATACACATGTGTGTCTTCATGATGCAGTATGAATGTACACACACCTGAACATACAGCCACACCTGATATCCCACATCTCCCCGTGCAGCTGGATGCATCCTCTGTATCCACATACCTGGGTCCTCACATCTTTACATGCATGCATATACATAGCAGTGCTCCATAGGCCTACAAATCATGCACACATATACATGCCTTGACCTGGCCTGATGCCTTGCCTACAGCTCTGGTTCATCTTGCCTGGTGCCATGACCTTCTCTGAGATTCTGGACCGCGTGGGCAGCATGGGCCCCTTCCAGTACCTGCATGTGACCTTGCTGGCCCTCCCCATCCTTGGCATAGCCAACCACAACCTGATGCAGATCTTCACAGCCACCACCCCAGCCCATCACTGTCGCCCACCCCCCAACGCCTCTGCAGGGCCCTGGGTGCTTCCCATGGGTCCAAACGGGAAGCCTGAGAAGTGCCTCCGTTTTGTGCATCCACCCAATGCCAGCCTGACCAATGGCACCCAGGGTGCCACGGAGCCATGCCTGGATGGCTGGGTCTACAACAACACAAGGGACACCATTGTGACAGAGGTATGCCTGGTACCCCCTATTCCTCCACTTACCTCAAGTCCTCCGACATACCCTGCAAGGTGCATAGATAGGAGAAGAGGCCAGGGAGCTAGACTTTCTGGGAATGAAGGACAGGGCACTGGGCAGACAGAGAAGGGTCCTTGTACAGATGCACAGCAGTCCAGTGGTTTGGTCTCTGCACCCTCAGCCCAGGAATTCCTATAACAGTAATGGTGGAGAGTCTGTTCTGTGGCCAGCAGAGTGCTGAGCTCTAGACATACAAAAATGTCCCATCCCTCCAGCCTAGTGAGGTAGCACAATTAATGAAAACACTACATTGAGAAGTGTAGAATTATGCCATGCTGTACTGTGACCTTGGACTGTTGACCTACCTCTGGGTGTGATCAAATTGAAGGAAAGAAGGAAGTCCCCCTACAGAAATGGCCTTGGAATTGAGAAAAGAACTTCAAGTAATGCCTATCCAGATCAGGAGGGAAAAGAGGAAAAACCCATCTTGTGCAAAGGCCTCAAGGCAGGAGGGTGTTGTAGAAGAGATTTCATGGAGCAGAGGTTAAAACACTCCTAAGTAGGCTTTTCTCAGTCACCAGCACAGGCTTCATGGCATCATCTCCCAATCACCCTTTTTGATTCTATTATTGTCTTACCTTCCATGTCCAGAAACTATGCTAAATCAGATTCTTCCATGAACTGACAAGGCAATCGGTTACAGCAGGAAGATGAGGGAATGGGATTTGGGAATGGGACTTACTGGACATCTACTAACTGTCATGCCCTAGTATTCCAGGGAGACATCCTAATGGAAGCAGAGACCAAGTAGAGATGATGTTTTCATTCCCTCTTGGGGGTCTCAGAGCCCCTCAAGGACAGGATCTAGATTTTGCCTCACTAGAACACCTAACTTCAAAGACATCCACAGTGCCACTCTATGTGTCTGGTGCTACTGGAATCTCAGGCAATGTAATCTCTTTGAGAAAAGTGTTAGCTGTGTTTCTCAGAGGAGGAAACTGAGCCTCTGTCCTGACTTTCCTTTGGGCAAAAGTAGAATCTGAATCCAGGCTGTAGACATTAGATTTATAAAATTGTCATTTGTGTGTTTAACAAATATTTATTTATCTATAAAGATACATATATTGTTATATACCAGATACTGTTCTAAACACTTGAAAATATTAACATCTTTGATCTTCTTGACAGAAGAAGATCATATTTCACATGCTAGTTGCATTTCTCAATGGGGAAACCAAAATGCAGAAAAGTTAAGTAGCTTGATCACAGTCACGCCACTAGGAAGCGAATGACATCTGGCTCCAGTGCTGTGCTCCTAACCATCACATTCGCTGCTATCATACATTGCACTTCCTCCCTGTCACATTCATTTCTTTCTCCTCTGCATCAAACATAATACCCGGGATGCATCAAGTATCCAAAACATCTATTGACATCGTTCTGAGGTGGTGGGGCCACAGAACACCTTACCCTAAAGGAACTCACCTCTAGAAAGGACACAGGCCTGCCCCTGCAGGGTTTGGTAGTTCGGTGGGATCTGCACATCTCCCAAGGCAGGGATTTTCATCTGCTTCATTCACTGCTATGTCATACACCTGGTAGAGGAGGGACTGTGTAGAATATCTAACTGTGAGAAATGAATATGTGCTCTGTGGGTTTAGAGTGCTCTGGGAGCCCAAAGGAGAGGTTTCTAACCAACCTAGGAGACCAGGAGGACCCTAGAGAGAGAGGTTAGAGGGGTCAGCCATGCCTTCCCTGAATGTGAAAAAGAGGTGAGAGGTAAGGAGTGAGCAAGCCGTGCCCCAGATGCAAGGCACAGCATGTAAGGGGTCAAAGCCACAGAGCATGAAGACTGCACAATAGGTCAGAAATAAGCAGTAGAGTCTGGAGCTACTGGACTCAGACTGGAGAGGACAACAGGAGGTCCTGGCTGGTCACTAAGGCAAAGTGACCTGTAACGTTGCCATTGCCAATAAAAAGGGAATGAGGAGTCATCAAATATGGTGTTCAGCAGGAGAGTGGCAGGCTCAGATCTTTTTCTAAGGATCCTCACCCTGATGGCAGGGTGAAGAGGGGCTTGTAGAAAGAGTTTTTTAGTCTAGCAGCAGGCTGACCTGTTAGCAAGTTACACAGGAGTCCACAGCAGAGGTGACAGATAGCCAACATGGTGGAGTTAGATACCTGAACGCTTATAGAGTGCATCTTTGAAACCTGGTAACTGGGTGGTAAGGAGCAGGTAGGGAGTCAAGGCTGTGCTCATAAGATTCCCAATGCACGAGTGACTTGCTATGCACCTGAGAAGACAAAGAGAAAAAGCCACCATCCATGCTTCCAGAAACACAGGATCTAAGAAACAGGCTAGAGGAATTTCACACATGAAATCCCTGCATGCAAGGGGATCCAGTGCTAACAGGACAAGACCCTGTCTCAAAAAAAAAAAAAAAAAAGGAAAAGAAAGCCAGGTGTGGTGGCTTATGCCTTTAATCCTAGCACTCCAGAAGCTGAGGTAGAAGGATCACCAGGACTTTGAGGCCAGCCTGAGAGCTACAGAGTGAGTTCCAGGTCAGCCTGAATTACAGTGAGACCCTGCCTAAAAGAATATAAAAGAAGGGGAGAGATGCTTTAGTAAAGACTCGTGCTTGTAAGCCTGCCCACCTGAGCTCAACTTCCAAGCACCCACATAAAGTACAAAATAGCGAATGACCTGGGATCCCAATGCTCCTGTGGCAATGAGAAGTGGAGCCAGCAGAATCCAAAAGCAGGAGGCCCCTAGTCCGGCACACACAAAGCAAAATTGCAAAAACAAAAATAACAAGGGAGACCCTATGTCAAGCAGGGGAGAGGGAGAGGGAAAACACCCCAAGTTTGTCCTCAGACTTCCACACATGCACAGTGGCAGACACATGACCCCTCCCAAACATACACGCACACAGACCTCATACACATTCACACCTACACACAGGTGCACACATGCATAATTTTATAAAAGGAAAAAATAAAAAGAAGGAAGGAAAAGGAAGGGAGGGTTGGAGAGAAAGAGAAAGGAAAGAGGAGGGGGAGGGATGGAGGGAGAAAGAGTGGAAGGGACAAAGGAAGGAGAAAAAGGGAAAGAGGGTGCCAGCCTACAAGGAACAACGAAGCTGTCGTCACTAACATGGTGTGTGCCAAGTGGGTGTATGCAGTGCATGAAGGAGCCCCTTTAATCCTCTCAACCTTCTGAGCTGAGCACCCATCATGCTTTCATAAATGAGGAAACTGAGGAACAGGTCAGGAGTCCAAGGTGCCATGTTCATAAATGGTGGAGCAGAGAGTAATCCCCAAGGTCAGGCCCCAAAACCCACGTTCCTTTAGGGTGCACAGCATCTGGCCCACAGAGTCCCACTGAGGGACTTCAATGAGCTAGCCTGTCCACACATGGACTGTCCCTTCTTGCAGTAGCTCCTAAGGGCAGGAACAGTGTCTCTTCCACCCACAACTGTCATGGCAGGATAGGTGTGCCATTAGTGCTGAGCACAGGACAGCTCCCCATACATCCACAGGAACACAGATACTACTGACTTCTGGCAAGCTTCTTTCTTTCTAGATCACTCCTCAGGCCCGATCCAGGGAGCCTCGCCTAGAGCAGAGGTTGCAGGCCTCATACCCATTCAAGCGTCAATTCACCTCTGTGCCAGCCAAGTTCATTGAGACAGTGTGTCTGCATCCCAGCAGGATGCAGGGATCAGCAGTCCTCATTCGGGAAGGAGGGAGGGGGGAGTGTAGCCTCCTCTATGTCAGACCTCATTTAGTTCTGTAGCAAGCAGAGTCCCTGGGAACTCTTCCATGAGAGCCCACAGGAAGGGTCCCTGCTGGCCACTGAAACATTAGCCAAAATCAGCCAGTCACTTACCAGAAGAGCAAAAGCAGTACCTTCTAATTTTTCTATTTGTTCAGCCATGGCAAGAGTAGCCTCCATCCGCTTGGGGGTGGGATAGAATGGGGTCTGGATCCCATGTGAGAGAAGCAGAGCCGTGCCGGACCGTCCCCAGAGGTGGGTCTCTAGCTAATAAGCGGAGATTGGATGTGTCCATGTCCGCTCTGACAGGAAGAAAGGCAAAGGTGTTTGGATATGAGCAAGCTCAGTGCAAGTGACCCTGTGAGTGGCCATTCCCTAGACCAACAGTGTGGGATCCACTTCCTGCTTCCTGACTTTGCCATTTACTGGGATGTCACTACTCCCAGAAGTCTGCTTGGTGAGGGGATAAGAAAGCACGTGTGAAGGTCAGAGGAGATGACTCAAGAACAGAACTTAGCACAGGGCCTGGCGCCTTCAGGGTCTTCAGGTAACATCTGCTGCTGCTACGGCCCCCTCTGCCACTT
This sequence comes from Zapus hudsonius, assembly GCA_004024765.1. Classification (NCBI taxonomy): domain Eukaryota; kingdom Metazoa; phylum Chordata; class Mammalia; order Rodentia; family Dipodidae; genus Zapus; species Zapus hudsonius. The sequence continues at coordinate 9,236 of PVHP010038710.1, read as the reverse complement.
CGGTGTGTTGTGGTCAGCAGGTATGTCTGGAAGAGTAGGGAATACTCCAGAAAAAAGGGAAGTTGGCTCACCCAGACTCCCAGACTTTGCCTCCTCTATATCAGCTGCCTACCCTCCTCTGTGGGACCTGGCAAGTCACCTCCCGTGTCCCACTTCAGTCCTTTCTCCCACTGAATGGACTGAGTGAACAGAGCTGAAGGAAAGGCTGAGTCCAGCACAGGGTCTAAGTGTGGGGGGGGAGCAGAGGCTCTCCCTACCCCTTCTGACCCCCTAAGCTTTCCTGGCAGGGACAGCCACAAATTCCTCTCTCTTGGTGCAGCAGAAATGAGGTCAGGACTTTTCAGAAGGAGTTTTAATTAGGACATTAAGAGGAAACAAAGACCTTTCTTTTATGTCTGGAAAGCATGGGAGCCTAGATACTGGGCTGGGGGTTCCCTGGAGAGGAGCAGAGCTAACAGCCCCACACATTAGACTTAGCCTCGGGACCTTAGGGCCTAGGCTGGATCTTGCACGACAAGCAAAGTGCACCCCTCTAAAGCCCCTGGCTTCCTATTTGAGCCTTGAGCCTCCCTGGCCTGTGTCCAGGGCTACAAGAAGCCCATCCTCCACATTTATGAGTACCTGGACACCTTGAGCAGCTGATGGAGAGTCAAGAAGCTGCCCATTGAGAAAGTATCACCACTCAGGGAAGGCCCCCTGCAGAGTCCCTGACCAGCCACCTAAGACTCCCCCCATACCTTCACTAAATCCCCAAGTTACCCACCTCCAGGCATCTATCCATCTCTTGTCTCCAGCTGCATTCCCATTTTGCATTTCCTTGACTGATTCAGGCACCACCTTCTTCCATCTCTTTCCAAGGCTCCAGACTAACTCCCTGGAAGGACTTGGGAGCCCTGTCCTGCCCACCTTTGCAACCAGCTTGACCTCAGTGATAGTTATGACTTAGAAAGTCCCTGATCATATGCACAGCAGGGGTCTAGGGCCATTCTGGGGCTCTTCAGGTTGAAGAGCTCACTTAGTGGGTGCTTACTGTATACAGGAACCTGAGCTGATGCTTCACATTCCTTTTGTCCTGATCCTGCAAGTCAGGCACTACGTTCTCAACTTTCTGAGAACTCCACTGTGCTCAAATGCACAAGAGAGACTTCTCATGTATGCTAATAGGCCAGAGGACCCTTATTCCAGTATCCATGCCCTAGCTACTGACCACATGACCCTGTGAGCCAACTGACAACATGCGACAATAAGAATAAAATGGCTACCGTAATTGAGTACCCACTAGTGCTGGGTGTTTTTCATTCCTTACATCATTTCCAATGTTGAGAAGTAGGCACCAGATGCCTGCAAACACAGATGAGGAGTCTGAGCTGCACAGAGAGGTTAAGCATCTGTCCCTGAACACACAGCTCCTAAGCAGCAGAGCCAGATTCTTACATCCTTTGGATGCTCCCCAAGGGACCTGCTTGTCCTCTGTGGTCCTCGTGCCCTCAAACAGGTTCCATCAGGGGTCTGAGAATGCGCAGGGACAGTGGTGATTTTCCCCGTGGTCTGGATCCAAAAAGTCCCTAAGCTAAGATGGGCTGTTTATTCTTACAGCTCCACACACTGAACCTTAGCAGCCCCATGGGTGGGACCATGTGGGAGATTTTGGACAGTTTTCCCTACATGCAGCGGGGGCCTTCATCCTGCTGATCACAGTCTGCATCACAAATGGTTTATCCTGACCTGCTGTGGCCCCCTTTCTGCCTTACCTGAGGGTCCTCCTGGCCACTCTACTGACTGCTGCCCCAGCTGCCAAGCCCACACTCACTTCACGCTTAGGACTTTGACCAGCCCACTGACTCTGAACTTGACAAGGTTCCATCCTGCTCTGTACTATCTTACAGTGGCTCAGAACAACAGCTCCTGCTTAAGCCTTTCTTCTGGCAGCCCAGTGCTCAGAGCATATCACAGAGTGGGACATCTGGGAGTTGTGGTCCTGGTCAGGGACACCAGCTAGGAGATCCTGCAGACCTGAGCTTGAGACTTTGCCTGGAAAAGAACCACAGTATGCTTGACCAAGTCATTTATCCTCTGAGCCAAGGGTTCTTTGTAAAATGGAGATCATAACAGCATCTACTTCCTAGTGTTGTTGTGACGTTACTTACAAAGCCTCCTTTTGAGCATAGGAGGTCTTCTGTATCTTACCACCCTCCTGGTGCATGTGCCCATGCAGGAAGATAGGCTTTTTATGCTTTCTTCCACAACCAGTTCCTTGGGACTTGGACATTCTAAGTCCAGGAAAGGAGAAAGAAGGCCAATACAAGACGAGGATATTGAAGGCGAGAAGGAAATGTGGAATTGCCAAAAGTTGATGAGAAAAATGAACCTAAGATGTTCCCAGGCAGGAGAGAAGCATCAGGAAGCTAATGCTTGGTTCCACCTAATGAGCATATTACCTTTCCCTCTCATTAATGAAATAGGAGTAATAACTCAGCCCTGTTTATTCATTAAGCCAACATTAACATTTATGATTACCAACTACTCTGATAGTTGCCAGAGATAAAAAGTCAAATGAGTGGTTCTCTGTCCTCAGGGAGGTTATAGGATACAGAGGAGGAAAACAAGTAAATAAGCAGCTAGAGGGCTATGTAAGATACAGCCCTCTGGCAGGAAGTCAGAATGCTGGGAGGGAGAGAAGAGGGCACCTTACCTACATGGGGCAGGGGAGGGGGGTCAGGACAGGCTTCTCAGACTTTCATCCACTTCACACATATTTATTGTCCACCTGCTTGTGCCTGGCACCCAGAAAAGAAGCTCCTGACACTCAGAAAAGATTGTCCGCATGGGAGTTTAAATAACACTGCTGGCAGTGTTACTGAGCAAGTGGATCCTAGTAAGTGTACAAGCAAAGAGATCCCAAGCTTTTATAGTCAAACCTGATTAACCCAAGGACTCCACCAACCTATGCATGGAGTCACAAAGAAAAATCAAACCACACTCTTTTTTAAATATTTTATTTATTTATTTGACAGAGAGAGGGGGAGAGAGAGAGAGAGAATGGGCACGCCAGGGCCTCTATCCACTGCAAACGAACTCCAGACACATACACCCTCTTGTGCATCTGGCTTTTATATGGGCACTGGGGAATCAAACTCGGGTCCTTCTGCATTGCAGACAAATGCCTTAACCGCTAAGCCATCTCTTCAGCCCACAAGCCACACTCTTGATATCTGGAATAATATAGTCTTTTGCTGTAGGTTTTCTTTTTTTTTAAAGTATTTGGTTGCAAGCAGAAAGAGACAGAAGGGGAGATAGAGAAAATGAGAGAGAGGGAAGGAATGGGCATGCCAGGGTCTCTTGCCACTACAAACGAACTCCAGATGCACTCCAGGTGTCACTTTGTGCATCTGGCTTTATGTGGGTACTGGGGAATCAAACCTTAGCCATCAGGCTGGCAAGGAAGTGCCTTTAACTGCTGAGCCATTTTCCAGAACTAAGGATTTCTTAATATGGCATTCTTAGGGGCTTTGGCTAGAGAATCACACAGGAAGCATGTTAAAATTCTCTTTAAAATCTTCCAGGATACCTTTAAAACTTTCATATTCTGGGCATGGTGGCTAATGCCTATAATCCCAGCATTTGGAAGTCTGAGGCAGGTGGATTGCCATGAGTTCAAGGCTAGCCTGGTCTATCTAGTGAATTCAGAATAATCTGGGCTACAAAGTGAGACTCTGTCTCAAAAAAAAAAAAATAAATAAACTCTCCCATTTGCTCTACAACTGGTCCCCTAATTACAAATACACTTCTGTTCCCAGTCCTTTTCCCATCACCACCTGAACATAGTAGAATCATGTAGTGTGTCTGTTTTCAATACAGTTCACTACATTATGTGGCTTAAAAAGACAGATCTTATTGTCTCTCAGATCTGGAGGTTAGAAGCCCAAAAATCACAGTGTTGATATACTAAAAAAAAAAAATTCTTGCTTGCAATCCTTGGCGTTGCTCAGCTTATAAACCCATCATTCCAGCCTCACCTCCATTGTAACATGCTGTTCTCTCTACGTGTCTCTTTCCTCTTCCTGTAAGGGTTCACCCTACTCCAGCATGACCTCACTTTAGCTCAGCCAATTATAACTAAGTAACCCATTTCCAAATGTGGTCACATTGGAGGATTGGGAGCTTCCATGTGCTTTTCTATTGGGGACCTGGGGGACACAGCTCAGCCCATAACGGTTGCACATCTCTGGCCTGAGCCCCATGAACTTTCCTTATCTGCAGTGCGCTCACTTCTGTGGAACTTCATTAGCCATAAAATTTCTGAGAGCAGTTTCGAATGCGAATGATCTCCATTAAAAAAAAACACACACACACATTTAATCACAAAGCACTTCTTTTGAGCTTCAAAACTGCCAAGAAATGATAATCCTCCAATAGATAATTTGCCCAAGTTGTCCCAATCTGGTTGTGAAGAAAGGACATTTCTCTCTTCACTAGTGGTTATGAAGGCTTGCAAAGTAACTCAGTTAGTAGAGTGCCTCCCTAACATGTGTGAGGCCCTGGGTTTGACCCCTGCACACCATAAACTGGATGTGCGGTGGTAATGCCTGTAATCCCAGCACCAAGATCATCAGGAGTTCAAGGTCATTCTCAGTTATATAGAGTTTGAAGTCAGTCTGGACTACATGAGACCTGTATCAAAAAATCAAACAATGGGCATGGTGACACATGCCTTTAATCCCAGCACTCTGGAAGCAGATGTAGGAGGATCACCATGAGTTTGAGGCCAGCCTGAGACTACATAGTGAATTCCAGGTCAACCTGGACTAGAGTAGGACCCTACGTTGAAAAAACAAAAAATTTTAAATAAGCCAGGCATGGTGGCACACACCATTAATTCCAGCACTTGGGAGGTAGAGGTAGGAGGATCGACGTGAGCTCGAGGTCAACCTGGGACTACAGAGAATTTCAGGTCAGCCTGCTGGTGCTAGATAGAGTGAGATCCTACATCCAAAAACAAACAAATCAAACAACAAACTAAGTAATCTGTGGCTGCCTCCTCATACTAGATATTGGCCCATGCCAATATCTAGTATGCATTCATTCTAAAGAAGGAACAGTTCTCAGAGAATATGAAGAGTCTCATTCAGGCACCAGCATATCCTAACCTCTAAGACTTGCCCTCCTCTGTCCTTTCTATCGCATACAGACTACAGAGCCCCTTCAGCTCCACAAGGACTTACTAAATGCCTATTGTGTGTACATTCTAGGCAATGAAAATACAGTGAGTGAGCAAAAGAGGCGAAAAGCCTTACTCTCTTTGAGCTGACACTCTAGGGGAGAAATATACAACACACCAAACAAAAGGGGAGATAGGAGGTAACTACCACAGAGAAAATGAGATGGGATGAGAACATGTATCCTGCTAGGGGTAGTCAAAGAGAATCTTAGTGAGCAAATAGCGTTTACAAAGATCAGAAATAGATGAAGTAGGTGAAGCCAAGTGAATAACCAGGGTAAGAACATTCTAGGCCAAGAGAATAACATATGCTAGAGTCTAAAATAGGAGAGCACCTGACGTGTATGGAACAGCAAAGCGACTAGCTCATCTAGGCTGGTGTGCACAGGGGGTGAGCAGCAGCAAGTTGGAAGGTGGAGGGGTAGCAGGGATAAAGGCGGGAATGTGGAGTCATGTTTACAACACGCCCAAATCGTGTTGGGTGTGTTGTAAACATGACTCCACATTCATTTCAGGAAGGAGCTTTCCTGTAAATTGATCCATTTTTCTGGCATAAACTGGTTCATGACACTCATGCTAAAAAGTCTACATGGTCACAAATTCTAGAAACCGAGACCCATCAGAGCTGGTCTCAGAGCAGCACACAGCAGCCTTAACTAATCCAAATAGATCTGACATGGACTATGTCATGATCCAAACAGGCTTTTTTGTTTCTCTTTTGTTTTGTTTTGAGTCAGGGTCTCACTCTAGACCAGGCTGACCTGGAACTCACTATGTAGCACAGGCTGATCTTGAATTCTCAGTGATTCTCCTACCTCAGCTGGGATTACAGGTGTGAACCACCATACCTGGCCCAAGTCCTTGGGTTCTTAAGGTAATCAATATCATGGAGGGTGAGATACAAATCTAATTTTTGTTTGTAGGTTTTTGTGAGATTCATCATGATTCATACTGCTATAATGAAAGAGTCAATAATAACTTATGGTTTAACTAACACAGAAGTGTCTCTGTTTCTTATGGAAGAGTTCTAAAGTGAGTAGCATTTCAGGGTGATGGTTGGATCTATTCCACAGGGTTATTCAGGAACCCAGACCAACAGCAGCACTACCACCTTCAATATTTGGCTTCTAGGGTTGTTCTGGATATCATCATTCTCTCCCACAAGAAAGGAGAAAACACAAAGGCCCAGGTTAGGGATTTCCACATAGGCAAGTGAAGTGGAAGTAGCATATATATCTCCCATTCCTATTTCATGATCAACAACCACATGGCTGCCAGGCATGCTGGCATATGCCTTTAATATATTTTTTATTTATTTGCAGGGAGAGAGAGAGAGAGAGAGAGAGAGAGAGAGAGAGAGAGAGAGAGAGAGAGAGAGAGAGAGAGAGAGAATGGGCCCACGGGGTGTCTTGCTGTTGCAAACAAACTACAAAGGCATGTGCCACTTTGTGCATCTGGTTTTACATGATACTGGGGAATTGAACCCTGGTCAGCAGCTTAGCAAACAAGTGCCTTTAGCCCTGAGCTATCTCCCCAGTCCCAGCACATGACTTTAATACGAGTACATGAGAGGCTGAGGTAGGAGGATTGCTGTGAGTCCATGGCCAGCCTAGGCTACAGAGTGAGTTCCAGGTCAGCCTGGACTAGAGCAAGACTCCTGCTTTAAGAAAGATGAAAGACAAAGAGGAGGAGGAGGAAAATAAAGAACTACCACATAGTTCAACCCAGCTCTAGTATCACCCAGGAAATGTACTGTTTACCATGAAGGAAAGAAGTAAATGAATTTATGTGGACACCAGGACTTTCCTGAAGAGCTTCATCCAGCATGCCACAAAGTACTAAGGGACTCTTGAGACACCCACTGTCATGCTTCTCTTCCTACACCCCCACTTTCTCCTTTGCCCTCCTCCACCCTCGCTCCACGCTGCTATGGCCTGCTGGCCATGCCAGCCCCTCTGAGATAGATAGCTGGAAGACCTGCAACCTTCATCCACCTCATCCTGCCTCACTTCCAAAAGAGGAAAGTAGAAAATAATTCCCTGGGACACATGGTTCTTCTCCCCCATTTTACTTCCAAAACATTCTTGGGAGGCATTTCCAGTGGCGAAAATTCTCCACATCATTACACAAGTAATTCAAGATCTCTAGAGCAAAGACTGTGTGCTGGGATTAGCAGGAGATTAAAGCAGTCAGGAAGCCCAGGGTCAGAGCATAGCGGGTTTTACAAAACTGCCAGCAGAGCGTTAACTTTACCCAATGCCCAGAGCGAGCCAAGGAATACTCTTGACAAGACAGAAACCTGCCTGGAGCCTGTGCTGTGGGAAGCCACTCCAGTCACCAGGAAAAGAGTAGAGAGGACAGGATATGAATGAAGGCTGCAACCCATCAGAGCTTGTCACAGTTATCCTCTGTGAACTCCCTTACTCATCCTTAAAATGGGAAACATAGCAAGTTTACTGTGCGGATTTTAAAAAATTCAAATATGGGGTTGCGGAGATTGCTCAATGGTTAAGGCACTTGCCTGCAAAGCCTAACAACCCGGGTTTGATTCCCCAGTACCTACATTAAAGCCAGGTGCACAAAGTGGCACATGCATCTGGAGTTCATTTGCAGCAGCTGGAGGCCCTGGCAACCCATTCTTTCTGTTTATCTTTCTTTTCTCTCACACACCCACTGCTGATAAACAAATAAACTGTTTTTTTAAATTCAATTATGAACTTGGTGTGGTGGTAATCCCAGAACTTGGGAGGCAGAGGTAGGAGGATCACCAGGAGTTTGAGGCCACCCTGAGACTACATAGTGACTTCCAGGTCAGCCTGGGCTAGAGCAAGACCTTATCATGAAAAACCAAAATAAATAAATAAATAAATAAAGGAGCTGGGGAGATGGATCCATGGTTAAAGGCACTTGCTTGCAGCACTTGCCAGCCCAGGGCTTGGTTCCCCAGTGCCCACATAAAGTCAGATGCACAAAGCCGTCATTGCATCTGGAGTTTATATGTATTGGCAAGAGGCCCTGGCATGCCCATACCCACTCTCTCTTGCTAATAAATAAGTTAAAATGTTTTAAAATAAATAAATTAAAACATTGAAAGAGTTTATTTAGAACAGTGCCTGGTACTCAGTAAGCCCTCAGTAAATATCAACTGTCACTATTCATTCCAGGGCAAGATGGTGAGGCCTAGACTAAAGCAACTGTAATGAAAATAGAAGAATCCAGATTCTTCAAAATACCAAACTATTAGAAACACGAGGATCAAGTGATTACAGGGTTGGAGAAAAAGAGAGGAATCTAAAGAGAGCACTAGCTGGAGTGTTCAGCACCAGGGCATCTCTATCACATTTCCCGAGGCTCAGGGTCTATCAAGGAAGTGGGGGGAAGAAAGATTGTACGGCCTTAATATTCCTGACTTCACAGTGCCTGATAATACCTACACATTATTGGAGGAAAAGATGATGACACCGAAACAAAACAGAGACTAATTGAGAGGGGGAAGAGATATGAGGGAGGGTGGGAGGGAGTCATAATGGATTATAGTCTATAATTATGGGAGCTATCAATAAAAAGATTTTAAAAAAGAAAGAAAAAAGAGGGCATTAGCATGATATTTTATATGTGGAATCTAAAAACAGAATTCTTAAAGGTAGAGAGAAGAGAAGCTGGCAGATAATTCAGTGGTAAGAGCCCTTGTCCCACAAGCATGAGGGCCTAAGAGGCTTGATACTTCCCCATTCACCCCACCCCATAAAATATCTGGGCATGGCCACACATGTCTATAGCCGCCCCCTCCCCTAGCACACACACCAATCTATGGGAGGGGAAGGGGGCAAAGACTAGAAACCAGAGACTCTCTGGGGCTTGCTGACCAAAAACAACAGCTCTGGATTAAGTAAGAAATTAACTCTAGTATATCCAAAGACCAGTAATAGAGGGTGCCTGATGTTCTCCTCTGACCTCTGCAAGTGCACATAGGGCACGTACCTTCACACACACACACACACACACACACACACACACA
>PVHP010038709.1:0-16756 GCA_004024765.1 Zapus hudsonius | reverse complement strand
GGACTCTTTGAAGTAAGGGGCCTGAATGCTTTGATCCCCCCTGGATTAACAAGTTGGTAGCCCACCTGGTTCTGTGGAATGGAGATTGGTTAGAAAGAGAGGGTCATTGGATTTGCAACACAGTTTTGTTTTTGAAAAATGGCCATCGGTGTGTGAAGCAGGTGTGCTAGGTTGCCTGCATGGAGCCCGATGGAGCCATGAGGATGAACTGTGGGTTGCAATGGAGACCCAAAGAAATCCAGGACTATGGATGGGTGCCAAGGCGAGCTGCCAACACCGAATGACGTTTTCCTGGACTGTGCGTAGCTGAGCTGGAGGGGTGGAATTGAATCTCCAAGAGACTGTGTTATTGGTTAGAATCATTGAGCTTGGAGTTAGAGATTGACGGTGCCCTGTTTGTTTAAAATCTTGTATTGGTCAATCTGTTTTTGCTGTGCCTCATGTTTTGCATTGTGAATGTTCTGTGCCATTATGGGTTTATTTTTGGTATTATGGCTCAGTTGAAAACTGTGGGGACTTAAGAGTTGAGCTGAATGCATTGTATTTACATCATGTATTATTATTAGTTTGTGGGGGCCAGGGGAAGACTGTCATGGTTTGATCCAGGTGTCCCCCACAAACAAATGAATGTGGATCATGGATGGATCCTCAGCTGATGGCAATTCGGGAATTAGAACCTCACTAGAACTGTGGTGTTGGGGCAGGCTTATGGGGGTTATAAGCCAGCTTCCCCTTGCCAGTATTTGGCACACCTTCCTGCAGCTGTTTGCAGTGCTGTGGCGGAGGCAATGTCCACCCTCTGCTCATGCCATTGTTTTCCCTGCCAGGATGGAGTCTCCCCTTGAGTCCTTAAGCCAAATAAACCCATTCCTCCACAAGCCGCCTTTGCTTGGGTTCTATCTGCGCAGCAACAAGAAAGCTGACTACAACAATATATATGTGGTATATGCCCATGATTGTGCCCTTGCATACACCATGTGCTGGCCTTGGGGGAGGGGAAGGCATGCTTCTATGGTGGCCAGAGCAAATGTTGGGTGTCCTGCTGCATCACTGTCCTGGACATTCTTACATTGAGCCAGAGTCTCTTGCTGATATTGGAGCTTGCTGATATTCATGGTCTCAGAGTTCCTCAGTCTCTGATTCCTTTTGCAGGACTTGGGTTACAGAAGCGTGTGGCCATGCATAGCTGCTTATGTGGGATCTGGCGGTTTTAGACCACTTCAATCTCTCATGCTTGGACAGGAAGCACATTTAACCATTGAGCCATCTTTCCGGCCTTGTTTCCCTCCTTTCTTAGGCTATCTGAACATTCAGAACCAAATTGGTAATCCATATGTTACAAATGAAATATGTTAAAAAATATCTTGTAAATAGACAACAGCATGCTGTTCTACCAAATTTTAAAAAGTTGAAAAAGCATACGTTGCCGAGCTTCTCTATTTCTCTAACTAACAGTTCTCCTTTCTGAAACAATCACTGCTCTAGTTTCTGGAATGTTCTCTACTTCGACAATATAAACATGCATGGCTGAAGGTTATGCTCTTTACAGAAGGTGGTGATCCGTTGATTAGCTTACAGAGGAAAATCAGCTACATTCCCTGGATGTCCACTTAGTGAGTAGAAGAAAATCTGGTGTGAAGAGGTCAACATTTAGGAACCATGGACCAGGAGACTCCTGGAAGACAGAAGCTGATGGCATTGCATGGGAAGAGTGAGTAGAGTGAGAGGAACACAGGATGCAGCAGGCTTTGGAAGCCCTTTGGCTGTCTGTTCTCCAACCTGCCTTCTTCCTTCTCTGTCCCCAGTCTGTGTTTCATGAATAATTTAATCACTAACACGCTTGCAAAATGCTTCTTTCTCTTTCATGTCTAAGTCACCAATGTGCTGTCAGAAATATCACCCCTATGTATTCCTTGAAAAGTTTTATCTGGGCAGAGGACAATCAGATTAAACTTTATAGTATTTTTAAAAACTAATGTACTGCTGCTCCTGGAATCCAAGGTTTACACTGATGCTACTTTACCAAAACTAGAAGATAAAAATTATTGAAGCAAACAGATTAAGTCAAGGCCAGCCCTGAGGAAAACTGGAGACTTTTCTGACTCAAATCTCCACCTTTGAGGGGTCGTGAGGGGTGGAAAAAATTTAATGGGACCTGGGACAACAGGTTATGATAAGACATCAGATGAGAAATGGTTGTGCTGGGTGGTCACTGTCATCTAGAGTGAGTCCTCAGGAACCCCACAGTGGACCTTGACCTCCTGTAGGTAGCCAAATAGAACCCGAGGAAGTGCCTCCCTTCAGGTTGGGGCAGAGCACAGAGAGCTACATGTGAACCCCTGTCACACTGTGAGAAGCTATTGGGTCATTGTAGCTGCCATGGGATTCTCTGGCTAGATATTAATTTGTGTATTATACTCAAAACACTAACACTGATGAGTCTCTAAGTCTGCATTTTAAATTGCATGTAAGGTCAGTTAGAAATATGTTCACTTCTATTCACTAATACTAAACAGTTGACCTATGGGATTGTTTAGATATTTTCCCCAAAGCTCTGTAGGAATTTTTTTTTTAAATCTTCATCAACACCTGATATGACTAGGGAGGCCCTAGGCCCTAGGAGGAAAGCTACTACTGTTAGTGCCTTCCAGATACTTGTTTGTGCCCATAGATGAGTGTTGTTTTCACCTTTGGTCAGAGCAGCATCGTTTGTCAGTTGTTGGTTGTTGGGGAAACCCAAAACTCATCAACGTGCCAAGAATAGGTGGTAACCCTAGATGAGGCATATCTATCATGTCTTTAAGGGCTCAGGGGGCACTGCAGAAGAGAGGGAAGAAAGAATGTAAGAGCCAGAGGATGGGGAGGAGTGCTTTGATACTCTGTCATGCTTACATGAAGTGGCCATTGCATTCACAACCTCACAGTATCTACACCACATTCTGTCATGGAGGAGGGCCTGAGTCCCCTATCCTTCCCTAAGGAGTCATTTACAGTTCATGGGAGTGTGAGACATTTTTGTTGGTGGTGTAGCTAGTGGTAAATTATTCTCCACTCATGCACATGCAGGCAGCCTCAATGAAATTTAGTGGGACATACAACCTAACATGGGGAGGAAAGACATCCAAGTAGAAGGCTCAGTTGGGAAGAAGAAGGAGTTCATGGAAGGGGACAGGAAGGAGGGTAAGAGAAGGTTTGGGCAAGGGTTATGCTCAAAGCACATCACATGCACACATTGTCAAAAATTGAAAAAAGTATGAATGGACAGATAAAAACAAAAGCAAGATAAAAGGAAAAACCAAGCTGTGAGGGTGTGGAGGGGCAAAAAGTTGGAAATGAATAATGTTTAGTGTTTTCTAAGAGAAGTGGCCTTCTATCCTCAGTTGAAAGTCCTCCTTGAGGTTATTCCTACCCCACTCTGTTTTGGAATGGCCTGGATGTAAGCAGGTTTCGGGGTTGGAAAGACAAACCTGACGGCTGAATATTAACTGGTCTCCTGGGGTCCAACTAAAGACTGACACAGAAAAGCAAACAGCTTCAAAAAGAGAAACTACTTGACAATTTTAAGATACAAAGACTTTAGGTATGGTCTTGTCCTAGGGGATGAATCAGAAAAGAGTTCTCAAATAGGTTTTATATAATTCAATAAATCTCTCTGCCTACAGGAAAGCAACGGAATCAGGGAGTGGAGTCTGGAGCCAATTCCCTGACTCTTCACAGTCAGGATGACATTCGCCGCAGTGTGGCCTCTGCCGTCAGACCTTCTAAGTGTAATTGTGGGCTTGGTCCCTGACCAGCTGGGTGGCGCATTGTTCCATCTCTCTGCACCACGGAGCTGCCATTCTGAAGCTTCCCCTCCAGACTGTAAGCCAAAATAAAACCTGTCTCTCATCAGCTGTTTTGGCCATGTATTTTATCCCAGCAGCTTAAGGGTAACTATAAAAGCTACGTTTATTAAAGCTGATACTGAACATGGGAATTTCTACAAATAAATGTCCTGTGCATTTGAAACCTCATATTTAATGCAAATTCTATGTTTCCAAGATCACATTTGATGTGCAAGGAAATATCCCTAGTGGTTGGGGAGATGGTTCAGTGGTTAGATGCACTTATCAAACCCAGGCTGGCATTCAGCCTGCCAGCCTGAATTTGATTCTTAGCACCCATGTAAAGCCGGACACAAAGTGGCACAAGTGTCTGTGATCCCAACACACCCTTGGCAATAGGAGGTGGAGCCAAGAGATCCAGTAGCTCTCTGGCCAGCTAGATTTGCCCAGTGCAGGGAAAAATGAGAGACCCTGTCTCAAAGGAAGGTGGAACACAAGCTCTGAGGTCGTCCTCCCATCTCCGTGCACACACTGTGGGGCTCATCCCCACATGTACATGAGTAAAATAAAGAAATATCCTTTGTTATAAGTTTCAAAATTAGCACCAACAATGCCACTATGACCACAATCACATAGCACTTTATTAGAAGCTTAGAGAAAAATAATTATTTTGTTCCTTAAAAAAGTGGTTTTTTAATTGTTGATAAATTATAAAAAGATAAAACTCTTAACTCTGATGATATGTTCCCAAGGCAACTTTCTTATATAACTTACCTAACTCAAAATTTTAATTATAATAAAATATATACAAATAAAATCTATTATTACCATTTTAAGTGTATAGCTCAGAATATTGCTGTGTTAGCATAATCACCATCAACCCATAGAATTCTTTGTATCTTATAAGATTTAAACTCCATCAAACAACAACTTTCATCTCTCCTCCTTCAGTTTCTGGAACCATTATTATACTACATATTATATATATATATTATACAAACACTTTCTGTGTATGTATACAAACATATACATACATAGAATATACTTTCATATATATGTTCATGTATATTCTCTCTCCCCATATATATACATATTTGTGATATATATTTGTGTTTGTGTGTATGGGAGGGGTGCCATGGTACATGTGGAGGTCAGAGGACAATGTTGAGATGTCGTGCTCTACCTTCTTTGAGACAGGATCTCTTGCAGCTGCAAACAAGCATCAGACTAGCTGGCGCGTGAGTTTTGGATTCTCCATCTCCCTTTGTTGTAGCAGGGTGAGATCTCACATGCACGCACCATTTTGTATCTGGCTTACATAGGTACTAGGGAGTTGAACTTGGACTGGCAGGATTTGCAAGCAAGTGCCTTTAACCACCGAGCCATCTCCTCAGCCCCTATGTCCTTATATTTTTGACACCATATCCTTTCTTTTAGGTTAAATAAAATGTTTTCCTAGCAAGCTCCCTCTCTTTGGGATGGCACAGTCTTCCCATTTAGATTTGTTCTCTTGTAAAGAAAGTATTTTATTTACGAGAGAGAGAGAGAGAGAGAGAGAGAGAGAGAGAGAGAGAGAGAGAGAGAGAGAGGGAGGGAGAAAGGAGGGGGAGAGATAGAATGGGTGCACCAGGGGCCTGTTGCCACTGCAAATGAACTCCAGTCATACATGTCACTTTGTGCATCTGGGGAATCAAACTCTGGCAGTCAGGCCTTGCATGCAAGCACCTTAACCACTGAGCAATCTCTCCAGCCCCAGATTTGTTCTTTCATTCATTCATACATTCACACATTCCTTCATGAGGGATTTGCTGTTTGCCTAATGTGTGTCACTCCTGTAACCTTCCAGAGTTCCGGTGCAATGTATGGGAACTAGCACCCACTCGGCATCACGCCCATAGTAGCTGCTGCCTCATATAGGTCTGTCAATCCACCGAAGTGACAGAAATGTGCACTACTGTCAGTTTAACATTGTATGTCTATATGCTAGCAGAAAAAGCTCAGAAATTGGAAGACTAATAAATAGTTAAAAGGGAATAAGACATGTCATACTTAGTGATAAATTTGACAAAAGACAAAATTTATACATTGATAGCTATATATTATTCTTAGAGGAGATTAAAGAAGACAGAAACAAATCAATAGATACTCTGCTTATCAATTAGAAGATTATATTAATATATTAATTGTCCTAAAATTGATCCATGTATTTAACACAATCCCAGCAGACAAATTATAGAAATTGATAAATCAATCTGCAAATCCATATGGAAATGAAATGTAACTAACAAGGTAAAAAAAAAAACACTACAAAAGAATAAAGTTGGAGGACTTACTCTACTTCACCCAAGTCTTAATGTCATGGTATCTTAACCATGAAAGATAGCATTAATATCATGACAGACATGTAGATTAATGGGATCAAACTATGTGTCTAGAAACTGGCTCATACATTAATAGGTGTTTACTATTTCTCTAAATGATAAAGGCAGTTCAGTGAAGAAAGAATAGTTGTTTTTTTAAAAACAAATGTTGCCAGAATACATACAACAATTGAATTGGAGACATACCTTGCACTATAATCTAGAGTCAGCTAAAAATGGGCCATGGTTTTAAATAAAAACCCCAAACTACAAGACTTATAGAAGAAAAGTAGCAGTTGGGGAGATGGCTCGGTGGTTAAAGGTGCTTGCTTGCAAAGCCTGCAGGACCAGGGTTCAATTCCCCAGTACCCATGTTAAGCCAGATGCACAAAGTGGTGCATGTGTCTGGGATTTTTTTTTTTTTTTGCAGTGACAAAAAGTTCTAGCATGCCTGTTGCAGTTAGCTTTCTAGTTGCTGCGTAGAAAGAACCCAAGAAAAGGCGGCTTGTGGAGGAATCTGTTTATTTGGCTTACGGACTTGAGGGGAGACTCTATCCTGGCAGGGAAAATGATGGCATGAGCAGAGGGGTGGACATCACCTCCACCACAGCACTGGAAATAGCGGCAGGAAGGTGTGACAAATACTGGCAAGGGGAAGCTGGTTTATAATCCCCATAAGACCGTCCCCAACAACACAGCTCCATCGAGGTTTTAAAATCCAAACTGTCATCAGCTGAAGATCAGTTGTTCAGAACACATTCATTTGTTTGTGGGGGACACCTGGATCAAACCGTGACAGTCTGCCCCTGGCCCCCACAAACCAATAATCATATATGATGTAAATACAATGTGTTCAGCTCAACTCTTAAGACCTCACAGCTTTCAACTGAGCCATAACACCAAAAATAAGCCCATAATGGCACAGAACATTCACACTGCAAAACATGAGGCAGAGCAAAAACAGATTGAACCTATACAAGATTTAAAACAAGCAGGGCACCATCAATCTCTAACTCCAAGTTCAATGATTCTAACTAATAACACGTCTCTTGGAGATCGGCTTCCGCCCCTCTAGCTGGGCTACTCATAGTCCCAGAAAATTTCACCCAGTGCTGGCAGCTTGACTTGGCAGACATCCATAGTCCTGGCATCTTATTGGGTCTCCATTGCAACCCACAGTTCATCCTCATGGCTCCATCGGGCTCCATGCAGGAAATCTAGAATACCTGCTTCACACTCCAATGGCCATTTTTCAAAAACAAAACTGTTTTGCAAATCCAGTGATCATCTCTTCTTGCATCTGTTATATTCCACAGAACCAGGTGGGCTGCCAACTTGTTAATCCAGTGGGGAACAGAGCATTCAGGCCCTTTACTTCAAAAAGTCCACATTCTTCCTGTTGTTCCAATGCAGACCAGCTGGCCCAATCTCAGTGGTTGTCATCTCTCAAACAATTGCAGGTGAACGGGCAACAGTTTCGACCCAAAGATCTTCTTTCTGTGCCATCTCCATCTGCTCACACCAGTCCATCTTTATGTAAATCAACCCTGCACAGGTTCCCAGGACACAGGCAGGCAGAACACAGCAAGCCTCTCACACAAACTGCTTCTGGCGCAGTCCTGACGAAGTTCGTTTTCACCCTCGTCAGCCAAACCTCACAATCCATAGTTCTTACTTCATTCAGGTCTTTTAATTCTTACCAGAATGGTTCATCAAGCTGTACTCACAGCATTGCAAGGTGTCTCTTAGGCTGATATTTCAAATCCTTTCGCATTCATTCTATAGATCACTTCCAGAAGACCAAAGCCACAAGATCAGGGTTCTAGCAGCAACAGACCCCACTCCTGGTATCAAAACTGTTGCAGTCAGCTTTCTAGTTGCTGTGCAGAAAGAACCCAAGCAAAGGCGGCTTGTGGAGGAATGGGTTTATTTGGCTTACGGACTCAAGGGGAGACTCCATTCTGGCAGGGCAAATGATGGTATGAACAGAGGGGTGAACATTACCTCTGCCACAGCACTGGAAACAGTGGCAGGAAGGTGTGCCAAATACTGGCAAGGGGAAGCTAGCTTATAACCCCCATAAGACTGCCCCCAACAACACAGCTCCATCGAGGTTGTAAAATCCAAACTGCCATCAGCTGAGGATCAATTACCCAGAATACATTCCTTTGTTTGTAGGGGACACCTGGATCAAACCATGACAATGCCCATATTCTCTTTCTCTCAAATAAATTAATACAAATAATTTTAAAAACATTAAAAAAAAGAAAAATAGGAGAAAATCATTATAAGTATGGACTAAGCATAGAATCCTTAGGAACAGAATCGATAAAAGTAATAATTAACAACTTAGATCATAAAACAGAATTAAGAGAATAAAAGATATCATAGACTAGTAGAAAATATTTACAAGTCAAACATCTGATAAAGACATATCTAGAACACATACAAAGAACAGTTAGATGTGGTTTATTTACACGATGGAAATCTACTCAGCTGAAAGGAAAAATGACATATCAAAAGTTAGGAAAAAATGGTCTGACTTTGAGCAGATCTTACTAAGTGAACACTCAAAAGAACAGAGAATCGAATGCCGCATATTCTCCCTCATATGTGGTCCTTTACCAGGATAACCATAAACTCTACGCAGACTAGTAGAAAGAAGTGAGAGGTTATGAATGAGGGGTAAGGGATGGGGGAGGGGAACGGCTTAAGCATGAGGCTAAACCAAATTAGGTTCAAAAACATAAAATCCTCACGAGCATACTGTAACCTATTGAGCAAGTAGTGGGCGTCGACTAGCAAGAGGGGTCATGAGTAGTAGGGGAGAGAGTCTAAGCCTGTGAATAATTGGTCAGTCTGACAACCCCTGGTCTCAGTCACCAGTTCCTTCCCTCACTGAGCTGTTGACCAAAGTGACCCAGGAGGTTCCAAAAACAAGACAGAATTCTGTTAAAGCCCTTGAATGCCCTCCCCAGGCCTGAGGCAAAACCCTGTTGCTAAAGAAACCACAGAATGCCATTGATCAGCATCGAGAGACCCTTCAAGGTCTGGAATGGTAACCAGCCCCCAGGTGGTAATTAGTGTATTGCTGGAAGGCACTGCACAAGCTGCCAGGGGAAGCTGATCAATGACAGCTGGAGTAAAAAGAGACCACTGGCATGAAACACAGTCTGCGGCCATGAGTAGGCTGACCACACCTCCTACTGGGAAAGGACAGGGAACCAAGAAAGGAGCACTTGTGTAATGGAGGAGCCTGGGCCTGGGGGAGACAATCAACAGCTTTTAAATTCGGCCAAATATTCCACTTAGGGAGGGGGAGTCCTTGACTGGAACTGGGGATTCAGGGCGATAGGCACCAGATCCCGTACTCTTGGGCTCACAAGACAAGATGCACTATGGGAGCGATTGACCGGAAGGCTACTAAAAATACAATCTTGATAATCCAGAATTGTGTATATTTGTTAACCTAGACTGATCTCACTCTCCGATGGAGATTGTGTTTGTATTTTTCAGGATGCAGCGAGAGAGCTGTGGTCCATCTAATCCTACGCATCCGTCCGTAGGCAGATAGCTGAGATCCTGGCAAGAGATGAGCCACCACAGCCATATCGTGGAGGATCCATATGGAATTTCGCAGAGAATGACGGGACGAACAAGAGACCTACAGCCACAGCCATTCAATCAACACAGGATAAGCCAGGGTGACAGAAACCAATAATTTTCGACACAAAGACCCCTAAGCTCACAACATTAAAGCAGCCTTAATACTCACCCACCACAACTCAGGGAACTCAGCAGAAGAGGGGGCAGAAAGATTGTGAGAGCTGTGGTGAGGGAGATTATCCAGAGGCATGGCACCCCTCAGTAACAACACACTTGGGCCAGGAGAACTGGGCTGAGTACTAGGCTATCAATGGTCCCCTGCCACAAGGACTGATCCAGACGACCCATGGAGGAGGATATCCAGCTGATTGGGGATGGGGAGGGGGGCATCGGGGAATTGGGGATAACAACTCATTGTTTGCCCACTAAATAATGTAACTCATTATGGGCAATAAATGTATATTAAAAAAAAAGAACAGTTAGAGTCAACTACCTCTACTACTACCCAGGAAAGCCTTTTAAAAACTAGGCGAACTATCTCAACAGTACTTCTTCAGAGAAGTCGTATGGGTGCCAAAAAAAACTATGAAATGATGCTCAAAATAATTAGCCTAATTAGGCATTAGGGAAATGGAAACCAAATCTGCAGTGGAGCCTGGATAGACACATTTAAATGTCTGAACCTTAACCCTGGCCATGCTGGGTGTTGGAGAGTTTGGAGCATCTGCCTCATGGAGTGTAAGATGATGGCATACTTTGGCAGACTTGGCAATTTCTTTCTTTCTTTCTTTCTTTCTTTCTTTCTTTCTTTCTTTCTTTCTTTCTTTCTTTCTTTCTTTCTTTCTTCTTTTTTTGAGAGTGTAGATGTAAACCTGTACATCTAAGGTCAAGTAGTTTTTTCTAAAACTTTTTAACAATAATAGTTTTTATATTTTATTTTATTTTTTGAGCGAAAGGAAAGAGAGAGGAGAGAGAGAGAGAGAGAGAGAGAGAGAGAGAGAGAGAGAGAGAGAGAGAGAGAGAGAGAGAGAAATGGACACACCAGGGCCTCCAGCCACTGCAAATGAACTCCAGATACATGCTCCACCTTGTGCATCTAGCTTTACGTGGGTCTTGGGGAATCAAACCTGGGTCCTTCTGCTTTGCAGGCAAACACCTTAACCTCTAAACCATCTCTCCAGCCCATCTAAAACTTTTTATTGACAACTTCCATACATATAGACAATATATTATGATCATAATCCCTTTCCACAACCCTTCCTTTCCCCTCTAGCAAGTTCTTAAAAAGTTAAATATGTGGGCTAAAGAGATGGCCTAGCAGTTAAGTCTTTTGCCTGCAAAGCAGAAGGACCTGAGTTTGAGTCCCCAGGACCCATGCAAGAAGCACAAGGTGGCCCATGTGTCTGGAGTTCATTTGCAGTGGCTGGAGCCCATGATGTGCCCATTTTCTGTCTGTATGTCTGTCTCTCTGTCTGTCTCTCACACACACTTTCTCAAATAAATAAAAAATATTTTAAAAAATTTAAATATGTCATTGCTTTATGTCCCAGCTATTGGAATGGAATCAATTCACATAGGCACATATATAAATAGTGTCAGCTTTATTTGTCATAGCCCCAAGCTGAAAATAACTCAATTGCTCATAACACATGAATGGCTAAAGAAATTATGGAATATTGCTTAGCAATTGTGGTGGTTTGAATTAAATGTCCCCATAGGCTCATGTGTTGTGAATACTTGGTCCCCAGCTGGAGGCAGTTTGGGAGAGTTGTGGGGCCTTTGAAAGGTGGAGTCTTACAGGAGGAGGTGTGTCACTAAGAGCGGGTCTTTGGGGTTTTATCATCTAAACCCTGTTTGCCAGAGGAAGCAAGCTCACTCGTACTGCTTCTTCCTTGCTGCTGTGACAAAATACGACACCCTACTGTCTGCTCTGCCATGCTTTCCCCATCATGATGAAACTTCCCCTTGAAACTGTACGCAGAAAGAAATCATTTCCTTCCCTAAGCTGCTTCTGGTCAGGAGTTTTGTTCCAGCAATGACAGGTAACTGCTATAGCAGTAAAAGGGCATGGATGTATAAGAACGTGGGTGGAATTTATGTTGAGTAAAAGCAGCTAGTAGAAGGGTATATTCTGCATGATCATATTACTAGAAAGCCCTCTGGAAATATGTGCATGGTTTTGATTTGGGTGATGGGTCCAGAGGGTATGTCAAAAATTAGCAGGTTATTATTAAAAACTTATCCATAATGTTTAAACACATGCAGTTTTTTATATGCCCTCATACTTTAAAGGTGCTGACTCTGCTCATAGGTGGAGCTTCATATAAGACCTACATACTTTTCAATTGTTATGAGACTTCTTTTATCTCCAGTTATCACATGGGCAAAATCATGCCATAGCTTTGATAGAAGAAGGATATGATGTAATCCAACACTTAAAACTAATAAATAACCACACCCAACATTACTACGGCTGCTAAGTAACACAATTATTAATATTAAACGAGGTCTATGGATATTTTGCTACTAGTATAGGAGAAAATAAAGGAACAAAACTAGTTATGTGTATTATTTAGAAATCTACCATAAGCCTTTAACAATGGCAAAAAACTTTTCCTTTTAACATGCTTGTAGTCTATATGTTACAAAAATTCTTTTGATTCTCGGAGCTGACCCATAAGCAGGACTAATAGTTTCCACACTCTGTAGGTAGCATAGTGGTCTCCTGGGTTCTTCTCTTTCATTCTACTCTATACATTGTTGTTGGTCCTATGAGGAAAAAGGAAAAACACTCATTGTGTTACAATGGCTTCCCATTTATTTTTTTTTAAACAGAATTAAGCCCAAACATCTTGGGTTGGCATTGAGAATTGTTCCACAATTTGACTGCTTTTTGCTTTCCCTGTTCTGTATACATGGAGATAAATAGTCTCAGCCTCAAGTGAGAGCCCCAAGGTGTCTTCTCCCTACTCCTGAGGTTGGTTCCTTGGGAATAGAAATAATAATATGGGTTAAATAACCCTTATCCAATGTGCTTGAAACTGTGTTTTTTTAAATTTTAGTTTTTTAATTTTTAAAATATTTTTATGAATATGATATTTTGGGGTGTCATATATATATACATATATATATATACACACCTTATGGAAATCACCCAGAGACAATATTATAGAATACTTTTGTAATTTTATGACCCCATCGTGTGAGGTCGGGTGTAGAATTTTCCGCTTGAGGAGTCATGCCAGAGCTCAGAGTTCTGGATTTGGAAATTTCACATCAGGGATGCACAGCCTGTGCTGACTACTCCTCAGAGGAACTGAGAAGCCAAGTGAATCTGTACAAGTTAAACTCAGAATTTTGTTAACTTACTTGTTATTCTTTGCTATTTTAGTCTATTATTTTGTCTACCACTTCCAATGGGCCTTTACATGCATTTTTAAAATTTCCATTTCATTAATCATTAGTTGTTAGGGTTGAATTGTATCTTTCCTAATTCCATACATGAAAACTCTAACCCCTAGTACCCCAGAATAGGACTCCATCAGGAAATGAAGTCTTCAAACAGGTAACTCTTCAGGAGATGCCCTGGGATCTTTATAAAAAGAGAACTTTTGGATCCATCAAAAGACCCTAAAGCTGTGGAGTGCTCAGTGACTGGGGAAGGACCATCATACCCATGGCCCAGAAAACAGAACAAGGGAAGGACAAGGAGACCTCCAGGCTCTCTGGCTTTTACCTTTTGGACCATAGTCCATCTCCTCCCTTCTGTCCCCAGTTCTCAGGTCTTTGGTCTTGGGCTGAAAGTTTCATCATCAGCCTGCCTAGTTCTGGTGGCTTGGGGCTTGAATTGGGCCATGCTGCTGAGTTTTCTGACTTGCAGACAGACAGCCCCAAGTGACTTCTCAGCGCACATAATTAAGTCAATTCCTCTAGTAAATTCTTATTTCTATCACACTGTCCTATTGGTTCTATCTAGTAAATTGCTTGCAAGGACTTTATAGAAAGAAGTTTGGTTCTTTACCGAAACATAGTTGAAACAGAAAGATTTTATTCTTAAGGAAAATGAAAAGGCTGCTTTCTAGTTGAACATTCGTTCATCTCTCTATCTCTATCATGTATCATCTCTACCTGTTTCTCTCTCCATCTCTATATTTACTTGAGTGTATAGTTACCTGCATAAAGATATGTCCTGGCCTTTTTCATGCTAGTGACTAATGGAATGAGGGCAGTAGTGATGCGTGCCCTATCTGTAGCATCCTCTAAATGAATGGGAGTAAAGCCTGACCACAGGCGTGCATCTTTCTCCCTCTGGCTGGAATGTGAACATGCTGACCTCCTAAGTACATCTCAGATTGGGAGACATTGATCTCTTCACAGACGACAGGAAGGGCTGGCTCTCTATGCCAGTAGGGCTCACATACCAGCTCTGGATCTTCCAGCTGATTTATTTTGTGTGAGAGAAATACAACTCTGTTTTGTGAAAATCACTGTGATTGTTGTAACTGAAATACAAGCAAAACATAAGTAAATAACTATATACATACACACACGCATGCACATATGCACACATGCATACACACAACTATCCCAATCAGAACAACACATCTTTTGAGATGGGGATGTCATAGATTAGTACAAATATGTCAGCATTATTTCAACTCCTACCTTTTTCTGGCTTTATAATCAATCCTGCCTCAGCAGCCTCAATGAAATTTCCCCTTAGTTAAGTGTAGATTGATGGGCAGGGAGACTTAGATCACCTAACATGAATCAATCAAGCTCTCCGATGGGATCTTAAGCTGCAGGAAGAGAACATTTTGCAGCAGTAAATTCTCAAGTGCCTGACATAAGCTTGAAATTTGTAAATGTTTCTGAGCTAAGTATAATTTTTAGATTGACTATGGAAATTGTCTTTGAAGTCATAGGTAAAATGGGAATAATAAAATAAACAGCTCCACACTCCTTCACATCCTAGAACGTCCCCAAGCTCTTTTTCCCATGAATTTACCAAAAAGTGGAACATTCTAATTGTTTTTCATAAAATTTATTCAACCAGTCATTGTGCCAACCTCCGAGAAGACTGAAATGACAAGGTCATCACTTGCAGGTCAATTGTTATTCACAGGAAAGTAAGAGAATGTGCACGTAGAGGAGGAGCTGTTGGAATAAAAGGGGAAATAAATAATCTGGAATCTTCAGGTCATTTAGCAAAAAACTCATGTAATACCTGTATTATTCTAGGTGTTGAGGGCGTATTTATTTTAAATTAAATTTAAATTTTAATTTTTTTGAGGTAGGATCTCACTCTAGCCCTGGCGGACCTGAAATTCACCATGTAATCTCAGGGTGACCTCAAACTCACAACAATGCTCCTGCCTCTGCTTCCCTAGTGCTGGAATTAAAGGCGTGCACTACCATGCCCAGGTAAATTTTTGTTTTTTTTGTTTATAGAAGGTTAAATTCTAAATCCCCTCAACCCATACACACCTGCCTCCCTTTCCTTGGTGGGGTTGTTGATAACTTCAGCGTGAGGAAATAAAGGCCTTATTTTATGTGGAGTACTATATACCTTAGGATATTCCTACCCACTCTGTAGCTCTCACAATCTTTCAGCCCTTCTCTTCCACAATATTCTCTAAGCCATGGTGGGTCTGTTAGCAGTCTGATTTAGTGTTGAGCTTTCTGTGACTTGTGGGTTTCTGCTTTGATGGGTTTTGATTGGACTTATTGTCTGTCGCCATCTCCCGGTGCTGGTTGTTGAGTTAGCAGTAAGAGCAGTATTTGTGTCTCTGCTTCCTCTGCAGTGCATCCTGGCCCCCTCTGATGTGTTAGATGTGTGACATCTCGTGGTGGGCAGTTGGCTATCTTTTCTTGTGTTGTGGATCTTAGATCTCCTCAGTATTCTCTGCCATCTGCAAAATAAAACAGATTCTCCAAACAAGAGTGAGAGCAGCTGGGATTCAAGGAGATATGAGTAGTTATTTGAGAGACTTTTTTGTGTGTATGCTCACTCTTGATACCCAGAGAGCAGTGGGAGATTTTCTCTGGAGTCTCTGTTTCTTGCCATGGAATACTAACTTGGTTCCCAGAACTAGGTATGAGTTCTTTCTCCTTGAGCGGGTCTCTTGTCCAATCATAGAGCAGTTGATTTCTCAAACATTCTGTGTGCCCCTATGGAACAGGTATGTATTCCTGGCCCTAGCATGCTGAGTCCCCTGCTTATTCATAGTCTTGGTAACTACTGTCTCCCAACAGCTCCCCTAACACTTTCCAATGTCATGAGGTCCAGCCATGGGGGCACTGGCTCCCTCCTCAGGTCCAGCCTGGTGACTTGATGTCCTGTTACCATAGACTGTGGTGTCTTCAGCAATAGCATCTTAGCTTTTTAGTTCAGGCAGGTAGTTGTGGGTTTAGAGCCTAAAGATGGTTAATTTCTAGAACTCCTGATCCTCCTGCCTCTACCTCTTCAGCAATCTCCTACTGGTGTGTGCTACCACAACCAGCATGATGTTTAATTTCTATACTTAAGGTGCTTATAATTCCATTAAGCAGAAATATCAGCTGACTATAAAATGAAATAATTTTCTTAGTATTTTTAGAGGCAACTCTTGGATCCATAGGAGTACTACACATTTTTGGGGCACAGAAACTGGTGCGAGGATGTGCAATAACTAAGGCCATTTTGAGCTTTCCTGAGATTTGATACGCAGAGGCTAGGTACACGAGGCTCTTTTATCCTTGGATCATAGGGTTTTCAACTGGCCACCATGATTCCTAATAGAGCCTGGGAATGAATTTCTTAGAAGACTTAGGTTTGTGGTAATTTAAAAAGTGAAATGAATAAGTAGACAACTTATTTCTGGGCCACATATAATGATACATATAAAGCCATATTCTAGGGTTGCCTTAACATTGTCTTTATTTTGCCTTCCTCACACAACCATACTCACTATCTTCATTTGTTCT
>PVHP010038708.1:0-16718 GCA_004024765.1 Zapus hudsonius | reverse complement strand
AGAACCCTAGTTCGATTCCCTAGTACCCACGTAAAGCCAGATGCACAAGGTGGTGCACGTGTCTGGAGTTTCTTTGCCATGGTTGGAGGCCCTGGTGTGGCCATTCTCTCTCTCTCTCTCTCTCTCTCTCTCTCTCTCTCTCTCTCTCTCTCTCTCTATCTATCTCTCTCTCCGCCCCCCCAGGCTCTCCTTTTGCATTCCAGCCGTGTGAATGTCATAGTCACACTTGTGAAGGGGAGTCCTCCTCTGAGAGTGAGGGTCTAGGTCAGTTAGATCTAGTCCATAGTAGAGATCCCCAAATAGGCATTTCTTTGTGTAGCCAGTGCCACTGTGGTCTTGGCAGCTCCCTATCAAAGTTCAGAAGGGGTTCTTAAAAACCCCCACCTGTTCTGTTTCACTTGCCACTGCCCTTTGGAATCTGGAAGAATGAGGGACCCTCAGTTTTGCACACTTGCTGGCAACCATGGGCTAGGTGGCCCAGTGCAAGGTTGAGAAGTCTCAGGTTCTGGGTTCAGACACCTGGCCTTGAACACACTGTTACCACCTGCTTGCTCTGTGGCCTTGGGCAACTTGTGTCATTTCTCTGAGCCACAGCTGCTGTGCCTGTAAAATCCAGATAAGACCGTTACAGGTGGAGCATCGCAGCTGACAATCCAGGATTGAGTACCAACCTGATACCACATGGTAAATTCCATACTCAGAGATGCTGAAACATTGCATGGGATTTCCTTCAAACTGTGTATGAAGTGTACATAAGACATGGATGAATTTTGTTTATACTTGGGTTCCATCCCCAAAATAGCTCACTTGGTATATGCAAATCATCCCAAGTCTGAAAAATAAAACCCCAAATCCCCAACATTTGAGTCCCAAGCATTTCCAATTAGGAACAGTTAATCTAGAATTATTTGGTAAAGCTACTGCAAAGGTTAAGACAGGGAATACAAGAGTCACACAGTACACTCAGCACAGGGCCTGACAAATTGTCCCTGCTTGATAAATGTCAACTCATTAATTAAGCCACTCTCATCCTAACCTCACTTGACTGGAATTCTTGCAGGAGATAGAAGAAAGATGTCAACCCCATAGGTCACCATCCCAGCCTCACTCTGGTCCCTGCCTCTGTAGTTTGCATAAAATCCTCATCATTTCAACATAGATTGAGGGTTAAAAAAAAAGGACATCAAAACAGAAAAGAGATTAGTTGGAAAGAAGAAAGGGTTCCGTTGAATGGAGGTGGGGACAGGGGACAAAGAAGGTATTGGGCATTATGATAAAATTATAGTATGTTCATGTATGAAAAGTCTCTCAATAAAAAGGAAAAATTCTCCATCCAGTTGCTTGTGCTGTGTCTCAGCTTCGAGCGAGATCTTGGCTTCCTGGGGAAGGAACAGTGTCATGTCTGAGGCTCCCGGCCCTTCTTGGGGCCTTGTCCATTGGACAGGGATAAAGTCCAGGCCCTGTCACCTGATGCCTGGAACCAATGAGACTAAGGCCAAGACTTCAGTGTTACGGTGGCCTCGTTGCCTCAGTGATGTTGGCTTTTAAAAAATATTTCATTTATTTATTTGTAAACAGAGAGGAGAGAGGGAGGGAGGGAGATATGGAGAGAGAGAGAGAGGGAGGGAGGGAGAGAGAGAGAGAGAGAATCGGTGTATGGGCATGCCAGGGCCTCTTGCAACTGCAAATGAACTCCAGACACATGTACCACTTTGTGCATCTAGCTTTATGTGGATACTGGGGAGTTGAACCCAGGCTGGTAGGCTTGATATGCAAGTACCTCTAACTGTTGAGTTATCTCTTCAGCCTGAATGTTGGCTTAAAAGCTAAGTCTTATGACAAGTCCAGTAGGCCCTATACTTTTAAGGCTATATTTTTGAAAGTTCTCTCTCTCTCTCTCTCTCTCTCTCTCTCTCTCTCTCTCTCTCTCTCTCTCTCTCTCTCCCTCCCTCCCCGTCTGTCTCTGTCTCTCTCTCTCTCTCTCTCCAACACAATCTTTTCCCATATAATTCACCCAGGGAGAACATAGCTGCCCTCTGCCCCCCCAATGATGCTCTAGCCCACCTGAAAAACTGAGCAACAGTGGCTAATAGCACACATAACAGCTGGTGGTAGACATTCTAGCATTAATTAGGCACCTACTATGTGCATCACTTTTTCATCTAAGCCTCATTTCCACAGTCAGTATCCTTCTCCTGCTTCCTTCCATCTTCCCTGCCAAAGAGGATCAACAGGGAAGTAGAGGTGCTTAACCTAGGGTCACTTCTGGTAAAATGCCCTGGGATGCTTCTGCTCCTAGTGGCAGGTCCGCTAAGCCCGCTCAGCGTGCTGACTGGGGGAAGGACAGGCACACTGATGAGAGAGGGACAGATGCAGGTTGCACTTCGTGTTTTGCATACTGGAAGAGGCAGATTGGGAGGTGGTTTGGGTTGAAGGTGATCATGGCACTGAACTCATGAGGAAGGTAGGGTGCAGAGATGGAGCTGGAGCCCGGTGCATTAGAGCCATGCCCCCTCCTGCTTTTATCCTTCCTACAATTAGACCCCTGATGCCCCTCCCTGGGCTTCAGCCTCTCAGACAATTTCCCACTCTGAAAGAGTCTTCCAATTCTGAGACATTATACAGACATCTCAAAATTGGGCTAATGGAAGCCATTTGGCATTATATGTATAAGCTCTCTGAATATTCCATCTGTGCTATTCAGGGGCTCGGGGTCAGCGCAGCTGGCTGCAGGGTTCCTGCAGGGCTGAGGCGACCAGTGTCCATTTCCTCCATCCAGGAGGCCCCATGTGCTTCCCAAGCAACCTGCTCCATTTTCCACAGCTCTGCCTTGAGAGCCAGAGACCATTCCTTTTAATCAGGACTCTGGAGTTGCAAATTAATCCAGAGAGATGTGACATTTGAGACAAATTGGGCAGCACTTCTCCCTAAGTAGGGAATCGGGAGGGTTTTCATATCATGTCCTCAGTGATCCCACAAATAGTCCATCATGCCCGGGAGAGAGGTTCTCAGGAGATCCTGTGCCAGACTGTAGAGCTCTCGTCATGTGGGGAGGGGACAGGGCAAGAAGCTATTGTCCAATAGGAGGGGCCATTCACAGGTGGCTGGGATGTTCAAAGGGCATATTTCTGCACTGTAGTTCTCATTCATTCACTCACTCATTCAACAAGGTTTACCAAGCACCTGTGCTGACCAGCCCATGGTGGGATTTGAGAATGCACCAGGAAATAAGTGGTCCCTTTTTCATGGAGAGCAGTGCCTGGGAACAGTGGGGAGAGTGAACAGAAGGACCCATCACTTAGAAAGATGGGACTCACTGCCTGGCTTTTCTTCTCACTGGCCCAGAGGCCTTGGGTAACTCCACTTGGCCCTCCTGAACCGTGTGTTTGCAGAAGAGAAGTGGTAACAATGGTCACGCCCTCTGCCATGGGGCGTGATGAAGGTTGAGCATTCATTCATGGATGGTGCCTGGCACAGTGTGGCTCTTCTGCAAATGCCAACCCTGGGCTTCTTGGGAAAAACTGCACCCGGGCAGGACTAGCTCTCAGGAGAGCCAGTTTGAGCTCTGCTATGTTCCCACTGGGTGACCTTGAGCAAGATGCTGCACCTCTTAGGTCCTCCTATGGAACATGGAACAACTCTCTCTTTCTAACGAGGAAGTGTAACCATTAGTGCCAAGCTGCGGAAGCATCTGGCCTCATGTTTGACCCACAGTAGGTTCGCGGTCAAAGAAAACGATTGTAAAAGTGTGTGGTGTGACTTGAGGAAATGATAAAAGATATTTTCCTCTGTCAAACCCTTTATTCAGTCCTTTTGAGGGAAAGACTGTCACCTACATTTTGTTGCCTCTCACACCATCATTTCTTAGCACATAATTGGGGCCCTGCAATGATAGCTAATGCATGCCTCTCCTAATCTGTGTCTGTCCATACAGGGCTCTTGTGTGAACTAGCCGTGGGAATGCCTGGCTGCATGCATGCAGTATATGCTGGCTTTTAGACCTCATCTCTTCTCCATGTGTGCATGCCATTGCAGTACTCATGCTGAACAACTGTTCATGGTGACCTGACCACAGAACCCTGAACATCTGCCTCACTTATGTCCCTCCAGCCCCACTGGCCTCTGCTGAGCTCTTGGAGAGACCATAGTCTGTCTCCCCAGCTAAATTTTTATGCATCTGAACGTGTGTGTATGTGTGGGTATACATCTGTGTGTGGGGGGGTGCACATATACATGTGTGTGCATGCAGGTGGAGGCCAGAGGACAACTTTGGTGGCATTCTCAGGTAGACTTTCTACCTCCTTTGAGACAGGGTCTCATTGGTTTGAAGCCCACTAATTAGGCTAGACTGGCTGGCCAGAGAGACTCAAGGGTCCACCTGTCTCTTCCCTAGCACTGGAATTGTCAGCGTGTCAGCATTCCTGGCTTTAAAAAATTGATTTATTTGTGGAGAGAGAGAGAGAGAGAGAGAGAGAGCGTGCACATGGGTATACCAGGGCTTCTTGATGCTACAAAGGAACTCCAGATGCATGTGCTACTTTGTGCTTTATTTGGGCCCTGGGGAATTGAACCTGCTGGCAGGTTTTGCAAGCAAGTTTTACTTTTAATCACTCGAGCTGTCTCCTTGGCCCCATTCTTGGCTTTTTTAATGACAGTTTTCATATATTTTGATCATAATCCTATTCTATTAGCTTTCTGGCTTATTTTTTACCATGGCTTCTGGGGGTTGAGCTCCAGACTTCATTCTTGTGAGGCAAGCATTTATTGATTTATTTATTTATCTCAGCCCCAACTTTAGGTATGCTGAGTTGCCTCTTCTAATGCCTCCAAACTCTCCTAGTTTCTAGTTGAACTGTATCTCTTGTTATGAGACCCTGCTAGGCTATCTGCCCCCTGAAGCACACTCCCCATCCTGTGCTCTGTCCCCCTTTCCTTCTCTACCAGCCAAAAACCTCGGTGGGGTGCCAGGGTTACAGCTCAGGATATGGGGGGAGCACACTAACCCCAACCCAGCCAATTAGCAGCTTGCTTATTACTCGGTCACTTCTTCACCTTTCTGGAATCCCTTGTCACAGGCAGGTAGTGAAATCATAAGCTTGCTCCATGGGATTTTAGGTGTTCCTTACAGGGCCTGGCATGGTTCAGATGCTACCTAAGTAGACCAGGGAGCTTCTAAGTGCCTACTCGTGGCTGTGCTCAGCCCAGGGTCTGACACAGGCACCTGGAGGTTGCTCAATCAACACTTAGAAAAACCTATCAGTAGACATGTGACCAGACAAGGAAAGATTGCTGCTGAGGCACCTGGCCACATCCCATGGCTCTGAAGGGCCCCTGGTCATATTCAGTTGATATGACACTAAGCTGTCATAAAACACTCTGTCTGCAAGTTGGGAGCATGGAGAGGCTTCTGCCCTAAAACCAGTGAAATGTGTGAACTGCTTTGTGGCTTTGGGCCAACTCCTGTCCAGTATGGAGTGCTTGGCATGCATGCCTCTTCTGGCCCATAGCTCTGTGCTGGTCAGACCTCCTCCTCTTCAGAATTCAGGTGCAGGCTCTGCCCTATGGTCACCTCTAATTTATTCTAAACACTCCAAGTCTCATTTCCTCTCAATTTTCTGTCTTGGAGTCGATTTAACACCTATTAGCATAGGCTTCTGGCTGAGGCAGCAGGGTGCCCCAGGCAGGACATTCCCTCTCATGACTGCCCAAGACAGGAGTATTGGGCCTCAAGCATGGGTCTCTCAGGACCATGGCCAGCCCCTCCCATATCGCTTCAGTGACCCCAAGAAGCCTCTGAGTGAGACTTGTGTGGCTTTTCTCAACAGGGGAGCAAGGGTCCACCTTCCACCCCTGCTCCCCGGTAGGGACCATGGTTGGACACACTCATCCATCTCCTCTGGTGGCCTTTGGTTAGGTGACCTCAGCAGAGTGTCTTCCACTTGCACACCAGCCCTGGAGGTTCACCAGAGAACACATGCATTTCTCTTTCTTCTTTCTTGGGGTGACATCCCCCAACCCCCATGAGCCCCGTAACCATGGAAATGTGAGGAGTAAAGGCTTTCCAGTAGAAGGATCACATTGACTATTTTGGTCTCACCTAGCCCATTCATCAGTAATCAAGGTGAATAGCCACTCTTCTGGATTGATTATTTTTACCTGAGTTCCTTTCATTAATGTGGTCATTTGAGGGCCCAGCCCACTAACACTGAAGCAGACTCTTCACTAACACTAACACGCAGCAGAAAAGGACTAGGAAAATGACTCAGTTGCTAAAATGCTTTCTGCACAAGCTTGAGGCCCTGAGTTCAGATCCCTAGCATCCACTAAAAGCTGAGTGCATGGGTGCATGCTTGCAATCCCAGCACTGGGGAAGCAAAGACAGGATGACCCCGGGGCTCGCTGGTAAGATAGTCTAGACAAATTGGTGAGTTTCAGGTTCCATAGGATACCTTGTCTCCAAAAATGAGGTGTGGAAATCGATTAAAGAAGATACATGACATCAACCTCTGGCCTCCACACTCACATACACACACACACACACACACATACACACACACATACACACACACAGGCACAAACATAAATGTGTACACACATGTGCATAAACATGAGAGTGGAGAGAGAGAGAGAGAGAGAGAGAGAGAGAGAGAGAGAGAGAATGGGTATCCCAGGGTCTCCAGCAGCTGCTTAGGAACTCCAGATGTGTGTACTACTCCATGCATCTGGCTTTATGTGGGTACTGGGGAATTGAACCCCAGGTCATTAGGCTTTGCAGGCAAGTGCCTTAGCTGCTGAGCAATCTCTCCAGCCCAGCTCTCTCTTTTTCTTACCCTGGTCTCTGCTCTAATATCCTGTTACCTAGAGGGCTTTCCTGACCCTGTCTGGGGCCTCAATAATCCATCTCCCCCTGACTCCCTGGGACATAGGATTATTTGTTGATTTGCTCATTTCTTAGCTGCCTGTCAGAAAGTGAGCTTCCTGCACCCAGGACCTTGTCCTTTGTTCAGTGGTATTGTCCCTCTGATGCCTCTCTGGGCACTAGATCAGGGCTGCTCACCTGAGAAGCTCAGCCAATATTTGGCAAATGAGTGAATTCAAAGCCAGAGACCAGAAAGCCTAGGTGTTTGAGCTATTGTGGAAATGTAGAGTAGAACCAGCAATACAGGAAGAGCTGGACTGAAGCAGACCCAGGGCCCATGCACCAGGGCCTGGGTATTAGGGATCCATTCATAGAAAAGGGCAGTCTGCAAAGGGGTCTGTGCAAGGAAAGGAAACACTGAAATATGCCTTAGAGACATCAAGGATGGCAGGGCCAGTCCACAGGAAGAGGAGAGGATAGACCATGACTGGGCCTCGTAGGGCTGGAGCCAGGGCTAGACCAGGGGAGGCCATGCCAGGGCAAGCTTCCCATACTGCTGTGTCATGCTGGGGCTGTATGCTGTGGAGTCTAGGCACTCTGCATACAGAGCGGCCTGGCTTTCCAACAAGGATGCCCGTGAGCTCCGGGCCTGCACAGTTCATGCCTGGCTGCATACTTACCCTGGGAGTTCTGAGGAGTGCTGGATGTCTGAGGATGGGATCCTGAGCTATGATGAGCAAGGTGGATTTCCA
This sequence comes from Zapus hudsonius, assembly GCA_004024765.1. NCBI lineage: Eukaryota > Metazoa > Chordata > Mammalia > Rodentia > Dipodidae > Zapus > Zapus hudsonius. The sequence goes on along the minus strand of PVHP010038708.1, from coordinate 9,107 downwards.
GAGCTCATACTCAAAGGTGGATCAGGCAGTGCTCGAGGTGACAGTGACCTGGAAGGTGACAATGACAGCTGCCACCGCCTGAGCTCCCACCAGGTACCAGCTGCTTATCTAAGTGCTTCATGTTGACACTTACACCTCACAACAACCTGTGAGGTGGCCACTGCCATTGTCTCCCTATTATAGACTAGATGCAGAAAGATGAGGTAACTTGCTTGAGGTCACACAGCTAGAAGAGGGAGAATTCAGGTTGAATTTAGGCAGCTTGACTCCCGCCTACAAAAAAGAATGCAGTAATGTCACATAACACGAAGTATTTGATCAAAAGTAAGCAAGTCACTCTAACAGGGAGCAATGTCAAACTTTGTACTTTGAAGGCGCTGACAAGAGGTTGGAGTCATCGGGAGATATTCAAATGTAGAACTTCTGTATAACAAAAATAATCTAAAACAGCAAATAAGACTGTGAGTGGAATAATATTCCAAAGCTGGCAGCAAGCCACAATCTTTGCTTTATTTAAAGAGCCTTATAAAGTAGCCGCCAAGATACCCAGAGTTCACAGTTGAGGAGACAGAGACACAAAGGAAAACTACACAGCTTTCTGGAATTGAAACCGCATTGGGCAGTAGGCTGGGGGTTAGCTTCATGCAGATACAGTACTTACTTAGTGTGCACAAGGCCTTGGATCTCATCCTCAGCCCTGAAAGACCCAAAAATAGCATATATATATATATATATATATATATATATATATATATATATATATATATATATATATATACATATCTATATTAAAAATGGCACTTTATCCCTATTAAATTAGCCTCTAAACTTTCAAGGGTACCACATGATGCTGGGACACTTGTGCAGACATGGACACGCTGGCCCAGGACTGGTGGCAATGTAAACGAGTCTTTGGGGACTCCAACTTGACAATGTATATCAAGAGTCATAAAATGCTGGTGGCGTTTGACCCACTAATTCCCCTCCTGGGAATGAGTGCTATGGAAATAATTCAACAGAAGACGAAAGTTATGTGTGTAAGAGTGTTGATTTCAGCATTATTTATAATGATGAAAAATTGGAAACTGTAAAAATGTCCAACAATAGGGGAATGGCTAGGAAAATTATGGTGTCTCTACCTAATGAATTTATGTAGCCATTTAAAATTATAATAGCATTACGGGGTAATATAGAAAGATGTTTAGGATATGATTTTTCTGTGGGAAAAAAAGCAGAGTGCAAAATTGGTTCCTTGTGTTTATTGCAGCCTTATGAAGGAAGTCCTATATGGACAGGAACTGGGTGAGGATAGAAAGGGACACATTTGACAGTGAGCTTGTGGGTGACTTTAAAGGACCCCTCTTTCTGGCTGCGTTGGTGCAGTGTGGTTAATAGCAATGTAGATGATTTGTGGTCCAAGAGAATAAACCAAGACTGAGTGAACAACAGTGACATCCTCGCTTGGGAGGAAAGAATGGCTGTGCACAAAACCTCAGCATAATATCACGTGGCTCTGCTGTATTCCTAGAAGCACAGACTCCAGATCTTGAGAGGTGAATGCATTCAGAGGAAGGAATTTCACACCAGCATGGAAGTCAGATGCTTTTGAGAGTCATGGCTCTGTCTGGCACAGTGGATATTTGGGAGACATGACTAAGGGGTGTTAGTGATCTCACAGAGAGGTTAGAAGATGATCTGAACGTGACATGATGCTTTGTCTTGTAGAAAACAAGAGTTCATCTTGGGTTTCTTTCAGATAACAAGACAGTGTCTAATGGGAAGATGCTAGAAGCTGGGTCTTGTACAGAATTGTAATTCCAGTTACTTGGGAAACTGAGGCAGGAGGATGGCAAGTTCAAGGCCTGTCTAGGTGACAGAGTGCAGTCAAAACTAGCCTAGATAACTTAGAGAGAGACCCTGTCTGAAAAAATAAAATGATGGAAAGTGAGCTGGGGATATGACTCAGCAGTAGAATGCTGGACTTTAATGACTGTAGCTTGGAGGAGGTGCCTATGGAAGTGACCAAGCAGGTGTTTGATTAACCGAGGTCAGCCAGGGATGCTGTTGACATGCATCTCAAACTGTTGTTATGTGCTGGTTTGCATCAAAGTTAACATGGATTCATTTTAAGATGTCAATTAAATTATTACATGTCCTTGAATGGAAGACTCATCCTGATTATTTAGCTGTTTAAATTTGAAAATCAGTGGAATAGTCGATAGCCCTGGAGGCATATGGTGTATGGGTAGTGTCCCAGTCTGTAGGCTAAACATGGCATGATTATTGCCCTTATCATAAAGCAAAAATAATGACAAAATGTATTTATATATCCAATAGTAAACAAACACATGTTTATATGAAATACATGAACTAAATAAATATAAGGTAACATGTATGTTGTAAGTTATAAAAATATGTGAGAAAGAAAGAGAGAGGAGGGAAGGAGAAAGAGGACAGAGAAGAAAGAGAGAGAGAAGAGATAGCATGGGGCAGTCATTGTAATGGCAGCTTCTACACCACCAGGAGGGCACTGCTCTACAGATATGTGTCTTGCTGACCACACCACCTTGAACCTGGGAACTCAGGTGCATGCGCACACATTCTTTCTTAGTCAAGACTTCTGTGTATGAGAAGCCTGACTGTACTGGTTAGAATGTTGCTCTAGATTCCATCCACAGCTCATGACTCATCTTGAAGACTGTAACACTGAGACGGGCACTAAGTCCCCTAACTTCCTGCCCATCAGTTTGATTGGTATTGATTCCAAAGCCCGTCCTAATCTCTAGCATTGGTCTAGACCCTGCTTATCAGCCCCCACCACCAAGACAGCAGAGACACAGGCAGTGGCCAGTCACCATCCCCATCCAGCATCTGGTGTTTCTAGTATCCTCTGAAACCACTGTTTCTTTGGGTGTCTAGGAAGCTTCAGGGGCCTGAGAAGGTGCAGCAGCCTCCTCTGGGACAACCATTCTCCATGGGCACTCGGGAGTGCAATCCAAGCCTTAAACCTCACCCATTTAGTCTCCACTGCTGCTGGAGGCAGGGGGCAGCCTGGACAGTGTGCTGAGCTTACATTTTGGAACTGTTGGTCTTGGGTTATATAATGCTCTTGCTCTCACTGTGTTTCCTAGGGAGGGCTCTGTGTATCTCGAGGCTGCTGTTCTCAGCAGGAAAGTGGGTATTGCTGACCCTGGTGAGATGACAACAGGGTTTGGGGACATCTCTGTCCAGTTCTGTGAGCACTTCCTGCTCCCCTTCCTTCTTGCCTGGGATCACACAGTCCCTGTTCATCCATGTGAAATGGAGGGGACCTATGGCAGGCTTCCTTCTGGGGCATGTGGCTGGAGGCTATAGTCCCAAGCTGGGAGAAGATGCTCTTCTCTGATGCCCACCCTACTCAGAGTTCATGTGCACTGGCTTCTTGCTGCCCACCCAACTCAGATTTCATGTGCTGGCTTCAGGCACAGGCTTCCTGGAGCACAGATACTTCGGTGACATCTCGTGCTGCCGATCATGAGTTAAACAGGACACAAACAGGACAGTATGTCCCAATACTGCAAGGGTGCTGAAAGCCTAGTTTCTTTGCCAACTCACCCATCCATCTCATAACCCATGCCTGCATCCTTCCCTGTATCCATCAATCCGTCTATCATCCATGAATTATCCATCCATAACTCCATCCATGTCCCTAGCAATCTGTCCATCCCCCATCCATTGATCCACCCATCCATGCATCTATCTGTGCATCATCTGTCCATTTATCCCTCTGTCTACACACACATGTGTGCATATGTCATCTGTCATCCCTCCATCCGTGTACCCATGGGTCCACCCAGACATCCACATATGTTGCACATAGACTGGACAGGTCCGGAAGCTGAGAAGAGGTCAGACAGTGCTGTACCTATAGTGGACCAAAGAGCTGTTGTGAGAACAGAGCTTCCCACCTCCATCTCATGAGGGATTGGTGGGCTGAATAAATTCCTCCTGCTCCCAAAGTGAGTCTCCCTGGCACTTTTGGAGTGCAGAGAGAATGGGTGCACCAGGGCCTCCAGCCATTCAAATGGGACTCCAGATGCATGTGCCACTTTGCATCTGGCTTTACATGAGTACTGGGGAATTGAACCTCGGTCATTAGGCTTTGCAGACAAATGCCTTCTCTGCTGAGCCATCTCTCCAGCCCAGGACTTAGCATGGTAATCATCACGTGAAAGCAAAGGGATGTCATAGCATGCCAGGAGGTCAGGCAGCATTAGGACTTAGGACAGCAGCTTCCAGTGAGCTGCGAGGGAAGTGTATATCCATGGTGGAAAGTCTGGGGATTTCAAATTAGGAAAAGCCTCACCCTTCAGTAGGGGGTTGTTATAGTCAGCTCCACATTTCTGGGACGAACTTCCAAACAGACACACTTTATGGGAGGGAGGGATTAATTTCAGGCTCACAGATCAGTGGCATGAGAAGCTGGAGATCCCAGCAGAGAGAAACAACCAAAATAGCCAGCACCACAATCAAGCACAAAAGGACCTCAAACAGCAGGGACCCAAACAGAGCTCAAACCATTCTGCATACCTTTATGGGCTGGAATTCAGATCCAACCCAAATCACACCTTAAGGCTAGACCCCAAGACCTGCCCTCAGTGACACCTGTTCCTGCCAGGCTGCTGGAAATCCAAGTTATAAGCTTGAGTAAATCACCTGAGTCTATTGGGGACACATATTCAAACTACCACAGAGGGATAGCTGGGGGAAGGGAGGTGGTGCTAATCCTTCTTTCCATGGCAATGGAAGGCTCATTGAGGGAGCATGGAGGAAGATGGGTGTGCACATAGTGCCCCGGCACAGCTCTGGGCTTTAGGGGCCACCGATTGTGAGTCAGAAATAGAGAGAGCAAGTTTGAGAATCCTTCCCTGTTTTTGCATACTTGCTAAAGCACTGTGTCTTGGTTGGTCTAAGTGAAATTCCAGGCTTTTCAAAGAGTCAAATAATTCAGACTTAAAACTGCAGCTTGGGCTGGAGAGATGGTTCCACAGCTAAAGGTGGTTGCTTGCTTGCAAAGTCTGTTGTTGGTCTGGGTTCAGTTATCCACTACCCACATAAACCAGATGCACAAAGTGGTGCATGTGTCTAGAGTTCCTTTGCAGTGGCAAGAGACCCTGGTGTGCCCATTCATATTCATTCTCTCCTCTCTCTCTGTCAAATAAATAAATAAAATATTAAACAAACAAACAAACAAAACCCTGCAGCTTGGCAGCTGGGTTTGGGTAAGCTCATTCTCATTTCACAACCACATGTCTTATCTTGCTTTTCACATGTTCATGGGAGACACTATGGGAACGTTACAAAATCACAAAGGAGAAAATTAAAATCATTTGTTATCTGACCCTTTATATATAGTCATAATTAATATAGCAAACTATTTGCTCTTAGCATATATATATATATATATATATATATATATGCGTGTATATATGTCTGTATATCTATATATAAAACACTTCTATATGTACTATTTATATTGCTGTAATTATTTAACCAGTACCCAGTGTTTAAATTTTTAGTTTGTTTCTACTTTTTTCCCGGTACATAATGCTGCAGTGAAAACTTCCTACACATAAATCCTTGAGTTGCATCTCATTATTTCCTTAGAATAAATCCATAAGGGCATGACTATTTCAAAGACTTCTGAGATGTGGTTTTCAGATTGCTTTTCAGTAAGATTTATATCCTTTCCACCAATATATACCCATCATTTCCTCCCCAACATTTCACATTAACATTATTTTAAACAATGCTGCACCAATTTAAGGGGTCAAATGGCTCACAACAGGGGTCAGAGGAAGCTAGGCTTCAGAGCTTGGCCTCCTCTCAGCCCTGGCAGGAATCTCAGCACAACTCCCTCTCAGGCCCGTTTGCTGTCTCTTGGCCACAGCCCTGGTTTGCACTTGATTCACTGAGGTCAGGGGGAGGTAACACATGCTGAAGGACCATGGAGTGTTCCTCCAGGGCTAAGAGAGTGCTCCCTGGAACCAGAGAATGCTCCCTTGGGACCTGGGAAGTATTCCCTAAGGACTGAGTGCCACCTGAGAACTTGAGGGAGTGCTCCCCAAAGACTGAGGGAATGCTCCTGAGGTGTTTGCTCTAAAGTAGGTCAAGTCCAGAACAGAGAGGTTTGGCCTGATGCTCAGAGGCACCTGAATCTGGGAGAGAAAGGAGAAGCCTTGGGCCAGGTCAAGGCGATTCCTGAATATCATCTTGGATGTGATTCTGGGTATAAATTGGCAGTCTGTTCCTGGAGGAGGGCATTTGAGTGCCTAATGGATGTTCCAGTGTCCACGCTGAGCCGGGGGATGCTCACCTTCCTCAGCAGCACTGGCTTGCTCCTTGATAGCTTCCGATCTTCCAGACCAGGGGCACCGTGGGGTGGTTTTGTGTCTCCACCCTGCATGTAGCCAGAGACTGACAGGAGAAGAGTCAGGAAACACAGATGTCCTGAGTCAGCACCCACAAACTGCAGTACCTTCATTTATTCTTTCAACCTTGCATTGAGACTCAAAGGAGGAGAATGAGGATGGACAGGGCCAGGGCCTTTGGTGCCCTCCAGGAGCTCATGATCAAGTAATATAGACAAGCTTGTAAAGCAGCAGTTACAAAACACAGGGGTGAGTGATTTACCCTAGAGCAATTTCTTCCTGAGACTCTGCAAGCCCAGACTGCTACTAGGCGGTCATTCGTTATTGACAGCACAGGAAACATTCTTCCAGAAGCTGTTGGTGGGGAAAGAGAGGCAGCTGGAGGAGAGAGAGAGCCAGGTAATGAGATCAGGGTAGGGTATGGTCAGTTGGTCTGTCCATAGCCCTTGGTTAAAGTTCTTGGATTAATAAAAGCACTAGTACAAAGGGTCTGGAGACCACAGAACTCTCCAGATATCATACACAGCATCCTTCTCCTAGGAGACAGGATTTTAATCACTGAGGCCTGGAAGGACTTCTCCAAAGGTCTCCTTAATGCAAGGATACCCTGTGATGAGATTTGCCTTGGAACCAAGGTGGACTAGTGATGAATTAAGGTATGTTGATATCTTAAAGGACAGACGCTGAGTATGTACTGATAGAAGAGCCTGGAAGAGAAAGTGAATGGATTTTATCTTGCATCATCACCAGGATCAACCAGGCAGTTGGCTGTAGCTACCAAGAACCATGTATTGGAGCTAATCTAGATTCTCTGAGGCAAGTGTAAAGATCACTTAGTGATGTCTGCCCGGGACTGGATAAGAGGAATGCAGGTGCTCCTTTTTGTCACCCTTGACCTTGGGCATCACAGAAGGGCAGAAGGGACAGCAAAGGGGTGTGTACATGATTCATTTCATTCCTGGGAAGGAGGCTGCCTAGGAACAACTGGATTTTCAGTCTGAAATGATAGTAGAGGAGGAGCCTTCCATTTAAGAAAATCTCTGGAGCTCAACAGAGCAGAGTCCTAGCCTTGCTGAGCAAATTCAGATAAGGTTCTGGCACCAGGGGAGCTGGAGCAGCAGTCAATGAAACTGAAGCAGGAAGCCGACTGGGACTGGCCAACTTGGCTGACCTAGTGATGTGGACAAGGCTGGAGCCCCCAGGGCAAGACCCTCTTGGTCCATCCTATTGGGCCTGTGGCCACACAGCTAACATACACTAATGTGGAGTCCACCTTCTAAGGAAAACTGTGCCCTGCTCAGCACATTATAGCCTGGGGATGACAGAAGCAGCAAGGTCTACATGAGATACACCTGTTCTTTTAAAAATATTTTAATCAATCAATTTATTTACTTATTTATTTATTTCCAAAGAGAGTGAAAGAATAGGCATGCCCAGGCTTCTAGCCACTGCAAACAAACTCCAGACACCTATGTCATTTTGTGTATCTGGCTTTACTTGGGTACTGGGGAATTGAACTTGGATGGTTAGGCTTTAGAAGACAAGTGCCTTAACCCCTGAGCCATCTCTCCAGCCCAAGATACACCTGTTCTTAAAGGGGTCCTGAATCAACCATATGGAGAATCAGGAGAATTCCAGGCAGTGCAGTGTTAGGATCATTTTAAAGTCAGCTTTTTCCACACCTCCCCTACTAAACCCTCTCCTATAGACAATGGTCGCATAAAACACCCAAGCCAGGGCTTTGGGGATGACTGGAGGATTGCCAGGGCTTGTTAGATAGCTAGGCACTCCATGTTCAGTAAGAGACCCTGTCTCAAAGAAGAAGGGAGAAAATGACTAAGGACCATGCCCAGTGCCTTCAGGCCTCCACACACATGCATGCCCACACTCATACAAACATGTAGACCCACAAAAATACCCTAGCTAGAAAGGATCATACACCCTATCTCCAACCAGGCAGGAAAACTGTCATCTCCCTGGCTCTTCGCTGAGGCAGAGGTCTCCCCAAGAAGATGTGCTTTGGTGGGGCCATGTTTCATTTCTCTAGATTCTGAGATTTCTCCATCTCACATCTAATTGGCCTCCCTATGGAGACATCATCTTCACTGAATAGGGACTCAGCTCATGGTCCTTCCATGTCACTATAAAGGGCCATTGATGGAAAGTGGGAGGTGACGATGCCCCTGCTTGTAACCTTTCTGTGTCCACTATCTTCCGAGATAATTGGCAAGTGATTGGTGAATGGCAACAGGCCCTGGGCTGCCTCTGCCCCACCCAGAAAGGGTTGAGGATGCCCAGAGCCACATACGGAACCGTCTCTCAGAATAACATCATGCTCCGAGGAGTAGGAGTCATTTGGGGATGATCAATTGGAAGGAATATGATGGCATTTGAAAAGGCCCCAGGAAGGCCTAGACCCTGCCTCCCACCATCTGTTCCTCCAAAGCACCCCGGAGAAACCCCATTTCTCTTCAATTCCAAGATGTCCTTGCTGCCCTCCTACATCTCCCCTGATGGTTTAACCCTTCCAAAATCAAAGCAGATTTGACAATCAACAAATGCAGTTTGGGCTGTATTTTTCCATTTCTTTTTCTTCCCCAAAACTCTAATTAAATTGACAGTACATGTCGTTATTGATAGCATGCTCGAATCAAGGAAATATGGTATATATTCAAAGAACAAGGCTGGCAAAGAAAC
>PVHP010038707.1:0-16751 GCA_004024765.1 Zapus hudsonius | reverse complement strand
TAGGTCTCAGGAAATTCAGATATTCTCCCCAGGTATTCTCGGGCCTTGTCTCTCCTAATTTCCTTATCACAGTTAAAGCAATTACTTTTGTCTCACTGAACTTCAAAGCTCTGGTAGTTTTTCATCTCATAGCCATCTGTGGCCTGAAGAATGTAACAATGAATATAGGGGAGGGGGGCAGTGAGCTCACACTCATTTTGCTACAGTATTATGAATCCATCAAGGAATGAATTCATTGAGTAGGTCTGAGGCCCCAGGATCTTGTCACTTCCCAAAGCCCTGTCAGTGGACAGCCAAGACCCAGTACATGAGCCTGGAGGGGACATTTCATAGCCATGCTATGACTGACTTGCATGTGTTCTCGCAAAGTCCTGATTTTATAGAAAGGGAGTGACTGTGTGAAGGCTGGGAGATCTGACTAGGTTTGACACTTCTGGGGGGCACTTGGCCAGTCAGAGCAGGATGCCACAGTCCACACACCACCTGCTGCCTACATAGTTGCCAGCCATGCCTGCATGCTTTCCCACTGGTAATAACCCTTAGGGACAGGCAGAGCACATGACTAAGGAAATGGAGACAAGGGTGGCATAGTAACTTGGGAGGCAAACTTGCAAGGTAGTTCCCAGCCCAAGCCGTGTTGTCACCTGGCATCTGGGCTGGGTCCCAGTTCAGCCATTTATTAGCTGTGTGACTTTGGGTGGTGGCATCGTCTCTCTGAGCAGGAGTTTCCTCATCAGTAAAACAGGTGGTGATGCCTGTACTCAGAGGCTGGAGAGGACGAGTCAGTGGAATCCTACATTCTAAACACTTAGCGTGTGTTATGTCATTCAACACAGATTTATTGAACACCTACTAGGGACCCAGTACCTGGGGCCAAAGCTGCAACACTGACCACAGTGGCTAAAAGTCCCTGTTTTTTTAAAATATTTATTTGAGAGAGACACAGAGAGCAAGAGGGAGACAAAGAGAGAGAGAGAAAAAAGAGAGAGAGAGAGAATAAGCATGGGCACATCAGGGGCTCCTGCCACTGCAAACAAACTCCAGACTCATGTGCCACTTTGTGCACCTGGCTTTGCATGTGTCTGAGGTGTCAAACCCTAGGCTGTTAGGCTTTGCAGGCAAGTACCTTTAACCATTGAGCCATCTCTCCAGTCACCCAAATCCCTTTTCTTTTGTGCTTATTATTGTTGGGATTTATTGCTGTTGTTTTGAGACAGTACATTATTTATTTTCTCGTTGCTGCAACGAAATACCTAACGTAACTAATCTAAGGAGGAAGAGCTTATTTTAGCTCACAGTTCAAGGTTGCAGTCCATCATGGCAGGGAAGGCCTGGTGACAGGAGCTTGAAGCAGAGCTAGTCACACTGTGTCCACAGTGAGAAAGCAGACAGTAATGACTGTGGCATTCAGCCAGATCTCTCCTGTTTATACAGTCCATGCAATGGTGCTGCCCACAGTTAAAATAGTTCTTCCCTCACAGGCATGTGAGAAGTTCATTCAGTCCGCCTGATGGATTAAGGAATTCACAATGAGGCACACCTCTGGGCTCCATCTGTGAGTTTCTAGAGAGGATTAACTGAGGAAGGAAGATCCAATCTACAGGCAGTGTTGTGTGCCATCCCATGAGCTGGGGGCCTAGACTGAATAAAAGAGAGAGAGAAAGAAAAAGCCAGTTAGGGCTGGAGAGATGGTTCAGCAGTTAAGGCGCTTGCCTGCAAAGCCTAATGACATGAGTTCAATTCCCCAGCACCCACATAAAGCCAAATGCACAAGGTGGCACATGCATCTGAGTTCATTTGAAGTGGCTAGAGGCCCTGACATACCCATTCTCTTTCTGTCTCTTTCTCTCTCTCTCTCTCCTCTCTCTCTCTCTCTCTGCTTGCAAATAAGTAAATAGTAAAAAAAGAGAGAAATCCAGCTAAATACTAGCATATATCTGTGTCCTTATTCACCCAGATTTGAGTAAGAAGCTTCCTTTCCCGCCACGATGACGCTCAATGTATAAGCCCAAATACATCTTCCTCAAGTTCCCCTCTGTCATTTTAGTTCTGGTCCCAGCAATGAGGAAGGTAGCTAATGTACTATTCTTTCCTCTCTTCCTCTCTCTCCCTTCCTTGCTTCCTTCTTTCTGATGCATATTATGTACAGACCTAGGCACAGGGATGTGGGCCACAGAAGTGAGTTCAGACTCAGAGATGGATCCCAGGCTCCTGAATCCCATGGAGTGACTGTCTCCACTGTGGTCTAGGGATGCTAAGGCACATGGCCTTCCTCTCATGCACTGTGCCGGTGATCAGAGGTGGTGACAACTTCACCTAGAGCTGGAAGAGGACACTTCCAGGATTTCACCACATCAAACCCAAGCGTCTGCATTAACTTCTCCTGAGGAGATGTAAACAAATGTCTATCCGCCATAGGCAGGGCATGAATGACAGATCAAAGTAGCAATTCTACCAATTTGGCACACCAATTAGTTAATTGGGGTTACTCCAGAGGCAGAGGTAGGAGGATAGCTGTGAGTTTGAGGCCACCCTAAGACTACATAGTGAATCCCAGGTCAGCCTAGGCTATATTAAGACCATACCTCGAAAAACAAAACAAAACAAAAAGATGGGAGGGGGTTGCTGACAAGACCATGATGATGGTTCATCTCTGATGATGAATTTGACAAGACTCAGAATCACCATGGAAACAAATGTCTAGTCATGTCTGTGAGGGAATTTCTTGGTAAGGCTAGTTGAGGTGGGAGAACCCACCCTAACTGTGAGCGGTAGCACCCCATGGGCTGGGTTCCTGGACTGGACAAAAGGAGAGCTGGGCTGAGGAGATGGCTCAGTGGTTAAAGGCACTAGCTTTTGAAGCCTGAAAGCCTGGGTTTAACCCCTAAGCCATCTAAAACTGAAAGCTTAATTACACCCAGCTCCTTCCCTAAGCTGCTTCTGGTCGGCTATTTTGTCCCAGCAAGGACAAAGTGACTGATACTCAAAGGCACCTACTTCATTGAAAAGCCCACCCTGGCATGAGTGACAGCCCATCGATCTCTCTTCCTGGGGCTTGCACAGCTTGCAGGCAGCTGCTCTCCCCAGGGTCCTTCACTGGTCATCTAACCTTGGCCAAGGAACTTGGGGATCTTGTAAGTTTCAGGAGCTTCCTGAGCCATGCAGTTGTTTAGCTTCCTAAGCTTTGCTTATTGCTGATCTAACATTGTGGAGGGACTTTGTAAATCCTGTAAATTTTAAGAACTTTCTTGTGAGTTGTTTAATTTCCTGACCTTGTGAGTTTTGTTTACTTCCTGAGTTGTAAGAGCCTTTCTCCAGAATAGAATGTTTCAATTCAGAGGAAATTGCTACACAACACTCCACCTATCTTTCAAATGGCTTAGAAAGGAATAAAATTAGATTCAGGCAGGTTTTGCAACTGTGTAGCCAGATCTTCATGTGGTCTGTGTGGATTCGTATACAGAATTTAGCCTGATACTTTGCTTGCTTTTTTCCCCTCAGTATGTTGGTGACAAGAACTCACTGGATGCCCTGATTTATGGGGTAAAATTTTAGAGAAGTTTTGTCAATCCAAAGTTCCCTTTGAGCCTCGTTTTCCTTTTGAGAAATAGAAACATTGATTTACTCTCTGATCTATCTTTCTCTTCCTTTTCTTTCTTTCTTTCTTTTTCTTTTCTTTTTTTGTTTTTTTGAGGTAGAGTCTCACTCTAGTCCAGGCTGACCTGGAATTCACTAAGTAACCTCAGGCTGGTCTTAAACTCAGTGATCCTTCTTACCTCTGCCTTCCAAGTGCTGAGTGTACATCACCAGACCTGGCTTCTTTCTTTCTTTTTATTTTATTTTTTTATTACCCATAATGAGTTACATTATTTAGTGGGCAAACAATGAGTTGTTATCCCCAGTTCCCCAATGCCCTCCCTCCCCATCCCCAATCAGCTGGATATCCTCCTCCGTGGGCCGTCTGGATCATTCCTTGTGGCAGGGGACCATGGATAGCCTAGTATTTAGCCCGGTTCTCCTGGCCCAAGTGTGTTGTTACTGAGGGGTGCCATGCCTCTGGATAGTCTCCCCCATCATGGCTCTCACAATCTTTCCACCCCCTCTTCCGCTCAGTTCCCTGAGTCGTGGTGGGTTCTTTATTTATTTTTATTTTATTTTATTTTTTGAGGTAGGGTTTTGCTCTAGTCAAGGCTGACCTGGAATTCACTATGTAGTCTCAGGGTGGCCTTGAGCTCATGGTGATCCTCCTACCTTTGCTTCCCGAGTGCTGGGATTAAAGGCATGTGCCACCACACCTGGCTATAATGTTTATTAGTAGGAAATTCTTTTTTTCCCTCCTGCCCTACTGAGTATCAAACCCAGGAGGCCCTGGATGCTGTGCCAGGGCGAGGCCACTGGGCTATAGCCCCAACCTCAGTGCTACCCTGGGGACAGGATGTGATGAGGATGGAGCAAGCGAGCCTGGAAAGGATGGCTATGTTGGGGCATCTTCAGCGCAGTCAGAACTACAGCAAGTCCTTGCTGAATGGACATATGCATCATGGCTCCCTTTCATGCAAGTCTCTGTACCTTGCTAACTCCACAGACAGACAGGCTGGCCGAGCCAGCCTTGCAGCTTGAGATAAGGGCTTTGGCGGGTGTCTTCCTATCATTCCCTCAAGTGGGTGTGGAGGACACCAGCGAGGCCTGGTGCTGGCAGAACCCCTGTGTGGAGACAGACACGAGATGGGTTCGAAGTACCCGCGGTCTGTCCGCTGCTGCCTGCCTCTCTGGGCCTTCATGCTGGAGGCAGCTCTCATTCTGCTCTTCGCCTTTTTCACCTCCTATGAACTCCCAACGGATCGGAAGTTCATGGGGATCTATCAAGGTGAGGGGCCTGGGGAAGGGGTGACAGAGGCAAATGGGGTCATAGTGATGGTGATGATGGCCTGTGGTTCCCCAAGAGCAAAGTTGTACCTTTCCACCAAATACCCAAGGAAAGGGATTCCCACTCTTCTATAGATTGTGCTAAAACCCAAGGGACACTGAAAGATTAGCTCTAGGAATGGCCTGGGCATCACTTCTCCCATGAAGCCCACCTGGATTTGTCAGCACAGAGCAAGGGGCCCGCATGTCTGTAGTCCCCAAGTTCCCTGCGCCAAATGATCTTTGTAATTCTATGTTTCTCTTCTCCCTTTTCTTCGTGGTTGTTATGTGGTGGGGGTTCTTTGGGGGGGTATCTTCTTTGCACTTTTCTATACCTTTAGAGACTGGGAAGTCTGCTTTTGGTGTGAATGGAGAGCCAGAAGGAATAGCTGAAAGGGACTGTAGATTGTTGGTTATTTCATATGTAGCTAAAAATATCCCCAGACTGATGCGAGCAGCTATAAACAAGACAGATGCCCACAGCGCTGGAAGTTGGCTTCTGTGTCTTAAGCATCTTAGCAGCTGACAGGAGGCTCATGATAACGGATGGGCCTCCTTGAGGGGCGTCCATGAGAGAGCTGCAGCCTGAGCCTGGCTGAGTGCTTGCCTGAGCCTCTGTGACTGCTTAGCAGGAAGCATCCAGATGATTAGGATAGAGTGAGGCAGGAAGCTCTAAGCTCCTCTGCGCGTCGTGACCCATAAGCCAGATCTGGGCACAAGCTCCATTCATTTTCATTTACTTCTTTTAAATTCAGCACAATATTTCTTCCAATTCAGTGCACCCATCATGTGGCACATCCAGTGTGGGATTGAGCTGGTGTTTATTGAGCACTTACTGTGTACCAGGTCTATTCTAAAAGCTTCACCTTAAGCCCTGATAACAGCCCTAAGGTGGGTCCTGTTATGATCTCCATTTCTCATGTGAGGAAACGAGGTCCATGGACAGGAAGTCCTTTGTCCAGGCCTGCTCAGCAACCACTAGCACATCCTGGTTTTCGTTTTCATGCACCTGACCATTGTGTTTCATGGCTCCTTTCACAGTAGGCTGTCACTTCTTGTCCAACCAGGAAGTGTCGGAGCCACTCAGCCCAACCTGGAGATGGGCACAAGGGGCCTCCACTGTGTTGCTAAACATACCAAAAGGGTTCTCAGAGACCCAGTTCACATGGAAGCACAGAGAGGAGCTACAGTGAGGCGGGAAAGATGATGGGGGCCACACGGAAGATCCGCAAGGAGATGACATAGAAAAATGAGTGGGAACCCAGCAGGAGCTCTTGCTTGTGGCCAGGCTTCAGCCCTGAAGTGGGCCTGGGACCTGAAGAGGGAGGCTGGACGTGGGAAACACATAGGGCTGAGCACAAAGTTAGCTGGCCCTTCATTCTGCTGAGATGGCTTCAAGTGGGGACAGGAGAGCTTGGTTTGGGGTGATTGATGTAGAAGGCCACTTTGGGGCTGAGGGTTGGGGACATGGCGAGACTGTGTGGACATGGTTGTGTGCCATGGTGCAGAGGCCTTGAGGCTGCTGACAGTGCACACCATGTGTAAAGCAGCACCACATTTCTTTTAGGCTCAGATATGACTCCATTAATATATTTTGTACATTAAGCTAGACATGGTGTCACATGCCAAGTAACATCCCAGTTACTGGGATGCTAACACAGGAGGATCACAAGCCCAGTCTGGGACATATAGAACCTGCCTCCAATATATGTGTCTACATATACATAATGTGCATCACACACGTAATACACACATCTAACTGTTTAAGAGATCAAAAGGATATTGTGTATGATGGGGCTTGGGATATGGCTCAGTTGGTAGAGTGCTTGCTTAGCATGTATGATGCCCTGGGTTCAATACCCAGCACTGGATATGGTGGTACACACCCAGTACTCAGAGGGTGGAAGCAGGTGGATAAGTTCAAGGTCAGCCTCTGCTATATATCAAGTTCAAAGCCTGCTTGGGATATATGAGAATCTGTGTTGCAAGGAAAGGAAGAAGGAAGGGAGGAAGGAAAAGGAAAAAAAAAAGAGCCGGGCATGGTAGTGCATGCCTTTAATCCCAGCAGAGGCAGAGGTAGGAGGATTGCCGTGAGTTCAAGGCCACCCTGAGACTACATAGTGAATTCCAGGTCAGCCTGAGCTAAAGTGAGACCTCAAAAAAACAAACAAAAAAAGAAAAAAGAAAAAAGAAATATAAATTATGTTTTAAAAAATGTTATTTATTTGAGAGAGAGAGAGAGAGAGAGAAAGAGAGAGAGCACACCAAGGCCTCTAGCCACTGCAAATGAACTCCAGACAGACACAGCACCTTATACATCTGGCTTTATATGTGTACTGGGGAATCAAACCTGCTCATCATAATGGTGTCAGTCTCCAGTGGGGTCCATTGAAGATAGTGGATACTCCCATTCCTTAGCATCTTCTTCTCTGGGTGTGTGGTTTGGTGTGGTGTGATGTGGCACCCCAACCCTCACTTGTGATAGGAGGTGGCACTTGCCTCCAGAGTGGACATCAGGTGCCCTGCTGCACCTTCTTTCTTCCACCTGGTCCTGTTTTGAGCTGGAGTCTCTTTGCTGATTTCAGAGCTTGTGGGGCTGCAATGACTCTCGTGTCTCTGTTGCCCTATGGGACTGGGGGTTACAGGAGTTCACGGCCACAAACAGCTTTTGATATGGCATCTGGAGATTTGAACTGCGGGCACTCTCAGACCCCCTCAGGCTGTCACACCTGCTCAGGAATGTAATGCAACCTTTGAGCCATCTCTTCAGCTCCTTAGCACCCTCATGATCTTTCAAACTGTCTTGGTTGCCAGATGAGGTGATCCACACCTGTAATCCCAACACTCAGGAGACTGAGTCAGAGGATCATGAGTTTGAGGCCAGCCTGAGAAATCCACAGCAGGTTCCAGGCCAGACTAAGTGAGCTACAAAGAGAAACTGTCTCAAAAAAAACAAAAACAAAACAGCAACAACAAAAAAACTCTCTTGATTGGCTTCCTGCCAGATCTAATAGACTGGCATTTTTTAAACTTAAGTGTAACTGGCAAAGGGCTTGCCCAAAAGTATGGTTCTGCCCTTTTCTTTTGGATTCCTTGGTTTTCACAATTATTATATTTTTTATTTCTCTTGATTCCACCATTTCTTTTTTTATCTTTTTATTAACAGCTTCCATAATTATAAACAATAAGCCATGATATTTCCCTCCCCAGTCTCACCTCACCCCTCTCAAATCCACTCTCCATCATATCCCCTCCTTCTCTCATTTAGTCTCTATTTTGTTTCAATGTCATCATCTTTTCCTCCTGTTATAAAGGTCTTGTGTAGGTAGTTTCAGGCACTGTGAAGTCATGAATATGGAGGCCATTCTGTGTCTGGAGTTTGCGTTGTAAGCAGTCCTGCCCTTCCTTTGGCTCTTACCATCTTTCCTCCACCTCTTCCGCAATAGACCCTGAGCCTCGGGAAGTGTGATAGAGATGTCCCAGTGCTGAACACTCCACTGTCACTTCTTCTCAGCACTATGGTGTCTTTTGAGTCATCCCAATTCCACAATTACTTTGATACCAGTCTATACTTCTTTGCAGGAGTTAAGCCACCTGCCCATTTGGTTGGAGATTAGTTAAATTAAATTTGGATAACTTAATCTGTCAGTCCACTTAATCCAGACTATGTCAACTACAATAAATTATTCAAACCTGCATTTTCTGTAAAGATATTTTTGAGATAATCAGAAAATTTGAATTTAGCATGTAGTTAGTACATGACATATGGAAGGACTGTGAGTTTGTTTTGTTTTTCGAGGTAGGGTCTCACTCTGGCATAGGCTGACCTGGAGTTCACTGTGTAGACCCAGACTGGCCTCAGATTCACCACAATCTGCCTACCTCTGCCTCCTGAGTGCTGGAATTAAAGGCATGTACCACCACACCTGGCTCACTTTTTGGCTTTCTATTTTCGGGTGTGTGTGTGCCGGGGACAGTGAATTTTTAAAAATACTTCTATTTATAAGCAGAGAGAGAGTGAGAGAGAGAGAGAGAGAAATGAGGGAGGGAGGTGTAAACAAACTCCAAACGCATGCACAACTGTTTTCTTTGTGCATCTGGCTTAACCTAAGCACTGGGGAATCAAACCTAGGCCAGCAAGTTTGTAAGTAAGTGCCTTTAGCCACCAAGCCATCTCCCCAGCCTGAATTGTGAAATATTTTTCAGGCCCAGACTGACTTGGAACTCACTCTGGGACATAGGATGGCCTTCAACTCATGGTGATCCTCCTCCTTCAGCCTGCTGAGTGCTGGGATTATAGGCATTAGCCACAATGCCTGACTAATGTTGTACTTTTTTATTGATTCTTAGACGTGATAAAAGCATAGTGAATTTTCTTAAAGAATGCCCTTCCAGAGAAGTGAATTAACATGATGTCTGGTTTCTGTATTATGCCAGATAAAAAAGAATGAGTGGTCAAGTGTGTTGGCACACACCTTTAATCTCACCTTGACACTCAAGAGGCAGAGACAGGAGGATTGCTGTGAGTTCGAGGCCAGCCTCAGCTACAGAATGAGTTCCAGGTCAGTCTGGGATAGAGTGAAACTCTGCCTCAAATAAATAAATAAATAAAACCAGGTGTGGTGGCGCACGCCTTTAATCCCAGCACTCGGGAGGCAGAGGTAGGATTGCCATGAGTTCAAGGCCACCCTGAGACTACACAGTGAATTCCAGGTCAGCCTGGAATAGAGCAAGCCCCTACCTCAAAAAACCAAAAAAAAAAAAAAAACACCTATCTCAGGTCAGCCTGGATTAGAGCGAGACCCTACCTCGAAAAACCAAAAAAAAAAAAAAAAAGATAATTAAAAATAAATAGATAGATAGATAGATAAACAGACTAAGTGAGGCCATGAGCAAGGCCCACCCTCCTGAGCTGAAGAACTCTATGGACAAGAATTATCACTGAAATTAAATGGTGCCAGACATGTCTAAGGCATACTGCGGGGACTTGATCCCTTCATGAATTTTGTGATCAATGTATGTGTAAAATGGCAACTAGTGGGCAGCAGAATTAATATTGGAATGGTGGGCATCTGAGGAAATAGCATCATCATGTTGGAAGCCTTGGAATGAATTTAAACAATGGCTTTTCAGAGAAATTCACGCCCCTTCCTCAAAGGGCTTATTTTACTATTGATGTGAAATTAGGTCACGTACATTTTCAGATTAAACTTTTTGCTAAATAAACCTTTACAATAGTAAAAAAAAATATAAAAAGAAGTGAATGGCAGTATTAAGATTGGTTCCATGTGACAGTCATCAAAGCTTGCAGATAGGTACATGGAGTTACCATGCTATGTTCTCTGCTGAGTTATTTTTTTCTGGTATGCTTAAATTTTTTTCATACATATCAAAAGAAAACTGTCTTTCTCTGTAATGTGATAAATATGAAGAAATCCTTCTCAGCAGTTGTTTTTTTTAAATATTTTATTTATTCATTTTCAAGCAGAGAGATACAGAGAGAGAGAGAGAGAGAGAGAGAGAGAGAGAGAGAGAGCACCAGGGCCACCACCCTGTGGGTCTGGCGTATGTGGGTCCTGGGGAATTGAACCCAGGGCCTTAGGCACTGGAGGCAGGTGCCTTAACCGCTGAGCCATCTCTCTAGCCCCATGTAGTTGTTAGTTGAGTGGGAAATGTCCCTCATGGGCTCAGGTGCTTGAACACTTTGTCCCCAGTTGGCGTCACTGTTTTAGGTGGTTGTGGACCCTGTAGGAGTAGGTCTAGCTGGAAGAAGTGAGTCTCTGGGGGTTGAGGACTTGAGGGGTGTAGAGGGCTCTCTGCTACCTAGTCAGCCCACATAACAAGCATCTGCCTCCATCATGGCTGGGAGCTGCTCCAGCCCCCACACCATCACTATGATGTATGCCCTCAACTGTGAGCCAAGATGAACCTCCCTTCCCATAAATTGTTGGTGATGGTTATTTTGTTGTCAACTTGACCTTTTTAGCAATCTTGGGTGGGTCTCTGAGGTTGTTCACAGAAAGGCAGTCTCTCAGTAGGGGGCAGGATTTCTAGCCCAGGGGAGCTAGAAATTAACATCCCTTCCTGGGAGGGCAGTGCAGGGAAGGAAATTCCAGAGAATCAGGAAGACAACAAGTCTGGGATAGGGTTACAAGACCCCACCCTAAGGCTATAGAAAGAGGAAAGAAATCTTTCTTCCCTCCCTGCCTATTTGCTGTTCTGTGTGTGTTCTCTTGATGGCTTCTCTCTCTCTCTTTTTCTTTCTTTCTCTTTCTCTCTCTCTCTCTGTTTGGACCTGTGAAAGGGAACCAGCCTCTTTCACTATTATGGATCTTCCCCTGAATCTGTAGCTTCAATAAATCCTTTCCTCCCATAAACTCTGCCTGGTTTGGAGGTTCATCCCAGCAGCACATTAGCTGACTACAACATTGTTTCTGCCAGGATTCTGGCATAGTGAGCAGAAAAGTACCTAATGCAGTGGTTTTCTAATGCACCTGAACATCTTCCAAGTTGTGTTTGCTCTACTCTCTCAGGTCATGCCGGGCGTGGTGGTACACGCCTTTAATCCCAGCACTCAGGAGGCAGAGGTAGGAGGACTGCGGTGAGTTCAAGGCCACTCTGAGACTACATAGTGAATTCCAGGTCAGCCTGGACTAGAGCAAGACCCTACCTCAAAAAACAAATACAAAAACAAACAAACAAAAAAAACACCCACCTCTTTCAGGTCAGATTTGAGGCTGATATTCTATGCATGTGAGGAAATTTAGGGTTCACCTAAAATTTTTTCTTTTGGCCTATGTGTATGTGTGCTCACATGTGTGTCATTGTGATGTATGTGGTCTATGTGCATGTGTGTGCAGGTGGGCACACCCCCTGTATACATGTGCAGAGGCCAGAGGAGAATGTCATGTGACCTCCTCTATCTCATCCACGTATTTCCTTGAGACAGAATCTCTCCCTCAACCCAGACCTGCCATATTCAGTCAGAAAACCCCAACAATTCTCTGGTTTCTGCTCCCTGGGCATGGATTTTTGCCCAGAGCTTTTTATGTAGATGCTGAGGAGTGGAACTCTGGTAGCCTCCTGGCCCTTATGCTTGAGTGGCAAATGCTCTAACCCACTGAGCCATCTCTTCAGCCCTTATCTCAATATTAAAGAGCTTCAGAGTCGCACATTTTACCTAGCACTTTAGAAATAGAATAGCCCAGAACAGTGACTCTCAAAGTGTAGTCCTCAGAGCAGCTGGTCAGCATCTCCTGGGAACTTATTAGAAATGCAGATTCTCAGGCCAACTGATGAGCATTCTGGGGATGTGGGCCAGCAATCCGAGGATCGACAAGCCTCTGGGTGATGCTAGTGCATGTGCAAGTTTGAGAAGTGCTGGAACTTCACTGATTCAATCTTTCACACCTCACTGTCTGTGAGTCCTTAGGCAAATAATTCACCCTCCCTGTGTCTTTGCAGCCTGTGTCATGCGATGAGAATACTTACTGAATAAGGATTGAAAGACTTGGCACATGGACTAGAGAGATGGTTCAGCGGTTAAAGGCATTTCCTTGCAAAGCCTGACGGCCTGGGATTCAATTCCCTGATACCCATGTAAAGCCAGATGCACAAAGAGGCACATGCATCTGGAGTTCGTTTGCAGTGGCAAGAGGCCTTGGCACACCCATGCTTTATAATAAATAAATTATATATTATATATTATATACTATATATATTCATATGTAGATGGATAAAAATCATCAACTAAAATAAAACTGGAAGTGCTAATACTTTCTTCCAGAAACCCCTAAGGATTATCCTGAGCACTTGAACATCTTCCAAGTTGTGTTTGCTCTACTGACACTATTCTGGATGGTCTGTGATGAAGCATGATGGGTGGGTGTGAGGGAGCAGAAACAAGGAGTCAGAATCAAGGCTTATTTAGGAAATAAAATCAGATGTACTGGATGAAAAAGAGGGCAGAGTCAAGGATGTGTCCAGGCATGTGATTTGGTTATGGCTGTGCCAATTCCCGGGAGAAGCACAAAAAAATAGGGACCAGGTATAAATATGCAATGATATGCTCGTTCTAGGCTGGGAGTTGAAACAGCTCTCAGATGCCTAAGGGAAGCAGAGTGTATCAGTCATCTGGAGCTGCACAACAGCCTTAGCGCCTTAGAATAGAAACCATGTCATTGATTCATGGCCAAGAATCTGTGGCTTTGAAACTAGGTCAGGCTCAGCCGGCAGTTTTCCTGTTAGTTTCACTTAAAGTTGCTCAGGCATCTGCAACCTGGAGGATGGTCTGACCTGGCTTCATCCCTGTTGCAGTCAGCTTTCTAGTTGCTGTGCAGAAAGAACCCAAACAAAAGTGGCTTGTGGAGGAATGGGTTTATTTGGTTTATGGACTTGAGGGGAGATTCCATCATGGCAGGGAAAATGATGGCATGAGCAGAGGGGTGGACATCACCTCTGCCACAGCACTGCAAATAGCAGGAGGAAGGTGTGCCAAACACTGGCAAGGGGAAGCTGGTTTATAATCCCCATAAGCCCACCCCCGACAACACAGCTCCAGCTAAATTCTAATACCTGAACTGCCATCAGCTGGGGATCGATTACTCAGAACACATTCATTTGTTTGTGGGGAACACTTAGATCAAACCATGACAATCCCCACGGCTGATAGTTGGTGCTGGCTGGGAGCTAGACCTGAGATTCCATCAGGCCAGCCTGGACTTCTTCATGGAGCAGAGAAGAGGCCAAAAAGCAAAGAAAGTGACAGCAAGATGGTGCTTGTGGTATGACCACTGAGGCCCTATTGGTCAAGACAAGGCCAAACTTATATGACATGGGTGTCTACACTGAGAGACATATTGCTCTGGGACTATTACTGGAACACTCTACCCCAGTCAGCCTCCTCCCTCTGGGTGGATGGTCCTAAGAGCCCTGAGTCCAAGGGTAGCTGGGTCTGGCTTCAGGGCTGCTGATACCAACATTTCTGTAGACCAGGAGAGGGCCAGAGTAGGTGAGCAGGTCCAGAAGAGGCAGGCCTGTAGATGGACTCTAAATGGGCTGAACCACAGTTATCTGAATGTGTGGGCCTGTGTGGTAGTTGAATATAAAATGTCCCCCGTAGACTCATGTGTATAAATACTTAATCCCCAGGTAGTAGCACTGTCTGGGAAGGTTGTGAAACCTTTAAGAGGTGGAACCTGGCTGGAGGAAGTATGTAGCTGGGGGCAGACCTTGAGATGTTATAGCCCAGCCCTTCTTGCTCACTCTGCTTCATCCTTGCTGATGTGAAGGTATGGCACCAGCCGTCTGCTCCTGCCACGATGAAGCCACCCCTCGAAACTCTCAGCTGAAACATATCCTTTCCTTCCCCAAGCTGCTTCTGTGAAGTGATTTTTGTCCCAGCAACGAGAAAGTAACTTATACACCAGAGACAGAATAGTGTTGCCAAAGTCACACAGTTAATATGGGGCAGGCACCAGGTAGTAGCTCCTGTTACTGCACCAGAGTGATTTGCAGGAGCCAGTAAGCAGGTTCCACAGTTTCCTGCCTCTCTTACATATTAGAAAGCTGGGACACAAAGAGGTGCTGGGCGTGCGCCTTTAGTCCCAGCACTCCAGAGGCAGAGGTAGGAGGATCACCATGAGTTTGAGGCCAGCCTGAGACTACATAGTGAATTCCAGGTCAGCCTGGGCTAGAGTGAGTCCCTACCTTGAAAAACCAAAAAAAGAAAAAGAAAAAAGAAGGCTGGGACACAGAGGAAGGGCCAGGCCCTGAGCAGCACCAACACACTGACTCAGAGGCCTATGCACTTCACCTCCACATGATGCATGCTTCAGGGAAAGGCAGCGTGGCACAGGGTTCAAATCCCCCTGCTGCTATTAACTCTGTGGTCTGTGGTAGTTAGAGCAGCCCTCTGTGTCTTTCCATTCTCCATCTATTACAGAAAAGGGATAAATGGTAACCACCGCCCAGACTTGAGGCACAGTAGGAAAAGCCCCCATCACACACCTGCTGTCACAGGGATGTTAAGCCTCTTCTCTCTGCTGCACTGTGGGAGTGGATCTCCCTCCAAGCCACAGGCTTTCAGACACTTCTAAAAGCCAGAGTCAGACTGTGAATTCCTGTAGGGGCCCAGGCCTTAGCAGGCTCCTTATCTCCCCAGACACCTTGCAGTCCATTAACTTATCAGTCCTAGGCAGAGATGGTATAAAGTAGGCTCTGAGAGGTGGAGGCTGACGCCAGTTGAAATGCCCTGAGTGAGAGGGGTTCCCCAAGACCTGAGAGGAGTGGGTCTGAGCCTGGAGCCTCAGGAGGCTGAAAGAGGAAGTGGGAAGAAGATACAAGGGACTGGATGATACAGAGCCTGAAGCCAAGATGTTACGTGCTGAGGAACCGGAAAGCCCAGGTTCTCTATCAATGGCTTCTGCAAATTGCTGCTCTAATCTCCTCTTGTTGTCTGGGACACAATTTCTCCCTCGGGGACAGCATGAGTGAGGCCTTGAGAAAGGATGCCATTGGTGACAGCTGGGCACTGCTCACCGCCACCCTATGCTCTGTCTTCTAACTTTTAGGGCCTTACCACTGCCCTTATCCTATTCAGAATATTCCGGAACAGTAAGGACATAGAGGATATCAAAGCCTTGAGGAAGTCACAGGTCCTTTCTGTCCCCAAGGGATCATGGGAGGGCAACAGGGGATCTCCCTACTCAAGGACTCCTAAATGAGTCTGTCCTTGTGCACAGAGCATGGCTGCAGAATGTCAGAGGGGTTGTGGGTTTTTTGAAATTTGTGTTAATGTGGGTGAGCTGCCATGGTGCACACGTGGAGGTCACAGGGCAACTTTTTTTTGGGGGGGTTGGTCCTGTCCTATGCATCATATTTGAGGGAGGGTCTCTCTCTCGGCTGATGTTCTTTGCTGCACTCACCATGAGTTTCTGGAAAGTTCTCCTGACTTGGCCTCCATCTCATCATTTAGCATCAATGTCAGCATGCTGGGATTACAGAAGCCCACCACCGGTCCAGCTTTATATGTGGGGTCTGGGGATTGAACCTGGGTATTCCAGCTTGAGCAGTGAGTGATTTATCCACCGAGCCGTTTTCCCAACCCCAGATGGCTTGGTTTTGACAGTGGTGTCTAGCACAAGGCTGGATTTGAATATTTCAAGTGGGCTGAATGGTTTCCAGTTGGCAACTGGCTTTCTCACTCCCAAAATGTGCACTGTGTCTTCATCCATCCATTTCCAGTTTGGCTCCTGAAGGAATTTCAACCATCCTCAGAGGAGCCCCTGTGCAAAGTGTGCCCCCCCCCATCCACCCCTCCTCATTCTCACTACAAAAAGAAGCAAAGGGGAGCTGGGCGTGGTGGCGCACGCCTTTAATCCCAGCACTTGGGAGGCAGAGGTAGGAGGATCGCATGAGTTCAAGGCCTCCCTGAGACTACAGAGTGAGTTCCAGGTCAGCCTTGGTTAGAGTGAGACCCTCAAACCCCCCCAAAAAAAGAGGCAAAGGGGAGTTGGTGCAGAGTACCAACCCCAAGCTTCCAGAGTTGTGGAAATCCTTGATCCTGGGGGGACCGCCTACATCCAGAGGTGTTAGATTGATCTAGAAACACCAATACATACCAAAGGCCTATGTGTCATACTCTAAGTGTGTGTGTTCCTCTGTGGAAACGAGTTCCAATGGTCTCTTACAACAAATGAACTTTCCAGAAATGAACACCTGTCTCATCGTCAGCAGAGCCAGGGAGACCTGAGGCAGGTGAGTTTTTACTGTCATGATTGATATCAGTATCTACCTTCACGTGTCAGGCTCCAGGCCAAACACCTGAACAAAACCTTCAGATTTTT
>PVHP010038706.1:0-16747 GCA_004024765.1 Zapus hudsonius | reverse complement strand
TCCAAACATGCATCACAATTCAGGGAATCTTTACAGGCTTTTCCAGTAACCTGGGCATTTGCACATTCTTTCCATATCTATAGAACCCATTCTCAGTCTTTACTGGGCTTAACCACAGATGCAAGATTACAGGGAAACAAAGGCAGGATTATAGGGGCAGGGTGAGGTGGGGGAGGCGTACCAACATACCATTCTGGGGTAGATATTTCACTTTTCCTACTTCCTTTTATTTATTTATTTATTTATTTATTTATTTATTTATTTATTTCCTACTCCCTCTTGTCCTGAGATTTTCTACTTTTATTCTAATTTTTAATTTTTCTCTAACATCCCCCCATTTTCCTATGGGCCATCTCTAATCCTAGAGACCAGTTTCCACCTCCTTTATGGTGGTATACTGTTGCCTACTGTTAGCATTAGCAACAGGATAACTAAGGGGCCTGGCATTCTTGTGAAGCTTCCTCATGCAGACAAACCCCATGACTCATGGCCTTGGCTTCCAAATACTTCAATCCCAATGTCGTAGTCAGCCACAAACCGCTGGGATGAATCTCCAAACCATGCATGATTTGGGGAGGAAAATATTTATTGAAGAGATCCAGGGGAAGAAGTTAAGGAAAGGCTGGCCCCCTTTCACAGAAGCAAGCAGAGACAGAGACAGAAGGCCACCACCAGCACCACAAGCACACCATAACACACTGTGATTCCCAAAATGCAGATCTCCAGACCAGGGTTCTGGCTCTTCTTTTGCATATCTGTCCTTACTATTTTACATCCAAATTAGAAAGGGTCAGTCCCCAGGAGGCTAGGCAAAGTGGCACTTCCTCCCGCCAGAAGTCTGGAAACAATAATTTTAATAACTCCTTAATTCTTTTGGGGGACATTATTCAAACCATCACACCCATCATTTCACAAGGAGGGATACTGAGAGGCTGAAAACAATAGTTACATGTCTTCATAATTCCATAGAGTCAGACATGACCAAAAGTCAGAATTAGAAACCTTGTTATATATTGCTGACTGGCCAACAGAATCAGAGGAAAGAGAGAGAGAGAGAGAGAGAGAGAGAGAGAGAGAGAGAGAGAGAGAGAGAGAGAGAGAGAGAGAGAGAGAAACAAAAATAATTCCCCCATACATTGCTGAATCCCATTTGAAAGTGACTTAGCCCTAGAGCTCCAAAGCTGGGACCAAAAGAATCTTTTTGGTTTGTTTTGGTTGTTGTTTGTTTTGAGAAAGGGTGTCAGTCAGGTAGCCAAGATGGCTTCAAATTCACTATTTAGCTGGCAAATTACCTTGACATTGTAATTCCCCTGCCTCCATCTCCTGAGTGTGTGCACCATCTGGTTTTATGATTAACCCAGGACTTATGCGTGCTAAGCAAGCACTATAATAGAGCTCCATCTCCAGCCCTAATCTTTGTTTTTCAAGTCTTTGTGGTAACTGATCAGATTTAGAAAACCCTATCTCAAAGTCCTCTCATTTGATAGTTACTTGTATTCTTCCAGGATGCAAATGTAAGGTAACTGAACTATCTGATTTCTAGAAGACCATATATTCAATGAGGAGAATGGTCTGGAACCATTGGGCTCAATAAGAGACGCGGAATAACTTTATTGTTAAGTATTTTAAGCAAACCGGGGAAATTCTAGGTTATTATTGAGATGGAGAAAGGTCTCAAGATATGAACCCTGAATCACATTGGTTAGGCAGAGGAGGGCAGGCAAAGCAATTGTGCATTTCTCTGGATTCCCTTAAGACATTGCTTTTCACAATGCTACCGCACTTAACTTTGTTCTGATATTTGAAATCCTTTATATTGTCTTTACCTATGTTCTTTCCTTGAATGTACTTCTCCAGCTTCTCTGTGTTGATATCAGGAAAACTATGGATGCATCAAAGTGTGTGAAGTGGTCAGCTTTCTAGTTGCTGCGCAGAAAGAACCCAAATAAAAGCAGCTTGTGGAGGAATGGGTTTATTAGGCTTAAAGACTTGAGGGGAGACTCCATCCTGGCAGGGAAAACGATGGCATGAGCAGAGGGTGGACATCACCTCCGCCACAGCACTGGAAAGAGTGGCAGGAAGGTGTGCCAAACACTGGCAAGGGGAAGCTGGCTTATAACCCCATAATCCCTCCCCCAGCAACACAGCTCCAGCAAGGTTGTAAAATCCAAACTGCCATCAGCTGAGGATCGATTACCCAGAACACATTCATTTGTTTGTGGGGGACACCTGGATCAAGCCATGACAGTGTGTCATACTACCTTTCTGTTTATAAAGAGCTCAAGAAATGTCTTTAAAACCTTTTGTACAGCCTGTGGGTTACCTCTTTAGTTTCATAGTCAATGTTTGACCTATCATATGACCAGACGTCTCATAGGAAATAAAACATTTGCTGTTCACCAAATATATTGCCTATCTTTTCATATGAAATATCCATCTCAGCACATCCATTCCTCCTCATTTCCACTTTAGATAACAGACATATATCTTTTAGCTCATAGCCGAAATATCATCTGTCATTAGTAATACCCCAATCAAGAGATGTATTCAATTTAATTAGAAGAAAAGATTTGAAAACAGGACTTTTTTTTTTTTTGAGAGAGTCTTGCTACATAACCTAGGTGGAGGCCAAACTCTTAGTCCTTCCCCCACCTCCCTTGTGTGTGGATTACAGGCAAGTGTCACTCTGATTGGAGAAATTGGACTTTTAATAATGGGCATCAGTCAGTGACAATAAGGACGGGGATGGGCATTGAATCTACTTAAATCCTACCCTCTAGACATTTTCCTCTTCTACCAGGGCAAAGTCCAAATCAAATGGAGACAGATATGAATATCGGAACACGAACCAAATTCTATCACATTTTTTTTAAACTGGGATCAAGGGCAAATAATTTCTTGTATGATTAGTGAAGATATAAATATTGATACGGCTGGGTCTGACACTGAAATCCAGGTGAAATTTGAGAACTTATTTACGGAACTAGGTAAGCCGGGAAATGCAATCTCTATTTGTATATCACTTAGCTATAACCTTCTCCAATATCGTTAAATGGCAAAATGCAAGTGATGCTATTTTTGCTTTGAGCAGAAGAAAATAAATCCCTGTGGCAACATGCATCTGTCAAGGGATTTGATGTTCTCCAAAGTACTCCTTGGTATTATGCAAGCAATCTTTCACTTCTAAGGGGGGGGGGCTCCTCATTGATATGTATGAGCCAAGCACTCTATTATTTATTTTATGGGTAAGTGCAAATTGATATGTTTAAGAAAAAATGCTAAATTAAAGGATGTGTGTATTAAAAGACCTAAAGTGGTCATTATGAATCCAGAGTGGATAATTTAAACACGCTGACATTATAATATGCTTTAATAAACCTGGATAAGACTTTGGAATGTGATAACTCATTGCTTTTAAAAGGTCTGCCTGTGAAATTCATTCAAACTTACAATTCATGGTGTTGCCTGCGAAAACACTCGGTATTTGTGAAAAGTATTTCAGCGGAATATATTGGAGGTAGGAGAATCACAACAGTTAGAAGCATGATTAGACTAGAGGTTTAAAGAAGGGATCTCCAGGGTTGGAGAGATGGCTTAGCGGTTAAGGCACTTGCCTGCAAAACAGAAGGACCCAAGTTCAATTCCCCAATACCCACATAAAGCCAAATGCTCAAGGTGGAGCACATGTTTGGAGTTCATTGGCAGTGGCTGGAGGCCCTGGCACTCCCATTCTCTCTCTCTCTCTCTCTCTCTCTCTCTCTCTCTCTCTCTCTCTTTCTCTCTCTCTCTGTCTCTCTCATAAATAAATAACTAATATTAAAAAAGAAGGGCCATCCAATAGGACTAACTGCAATAATAAAAATGTAGCCTATTGGTATCATCCACCATGTTGCCTTTAGCCACTAAGAATCTTAATTATAAAGTTAATAAAAAACATAGTAGCAGATGGCTAGTGAGTGGCACATGGATATTGAGCTTTCTCAGAAAAACCACCAAAAAAAGTATCCCTGTCTCAGAGTAGGTCTGAGAAGAAAGGAGAGTCAATAAGAGAGCTTACTGTATAAATGTGAGGATCCGAATTGGATCCCCATACCCACAAAAAATGTTGGGCTTAGTGGCATGTGCCTCTTATCTCTGCACTGGGGAGGTAGAGAAATGGGGATCCCTGGGGCCTGCAGTCCAGATAGCCTGGCCTATTTCGTGAGCTCCAACCCAATGAAAAATTCGATCTTTAAGGAAAAATATGGAAAACAGTTACATAACATTCCTGAGGATGACACCTGGCCTCCACACACAGTTGCACACACACACACACACACACACACACACACACACACACGTGCACCCACATACACACAGACATGCACGCATATTCACATGCTAAGGTAAACATAAAAACTAAGCATTAAAAAAGCCAAAAGAAGTGTCCATGACTTTGCATTCCTTGGTTTTCCCATGTGAAAAACTTTAAAATTCTGTGCATTTGCAGAGTAAAGTTTATCTCCTCCCTCCTGCAGACCATCAAGTGAAACAGAAAACATTTCAAATCATTAAGAATGGGCTGGGTACACTAGCATGCTTTAATTCCATAGTCAACCATGTATAGCCAGATGGGCATTCATTTGCAGAGGCAAGAGAATCCATTGCTAGTGCACTCCATGTTGTGTGAATTCACACACACATACACACACACGTGTTCAAATAAATTTTTAAAAATCACTAAGGGTGTTTTGCTCAAACCACAAAACCTATTAAGTAATTGGTTTAATTGTGTATTATCTCCCCGACACTCTCCTGGTAAACACTGGCCTGATCCACTCAGTGACAACGTACTGTTAACTGGAACTGGGATCCATAACAAAATCTTATGGGGACCAAGAACCGGGCTCCAAGGGGAAATTCCCACTGCCAGAGAGCTACAAAGAGGCTACACTGAATAGGAACTAACCAAATTACCAATGTTTGTCTCATTTAACCTATATTGATCTCACTCTCTGATGGAGATTCTGTTTGTATTTTTCAGAAGGCAGCGAGAGAGCTGGGGACAACCCAATTCCACCAGCAAGACATGGGATGATGGCTGACATCCTGACAGGAGATGAACCACCCCTGGCCTATCACACAGGGCCTAAATGAAGCCTATGAGAAAGTGACGAGACAAACAGGAGACCAATCACCACAGTAAGTTATATAACCCATGAAAGGTTAATGAGACACTAATGATACCCAACACAACCCAAAGCAGAAGTCCAGAGACACTTAAGATCTCAACAATAAAGCAGACTTAATACTCACCCATCATGACTCAGGGAACTTAGTGGAAGAGGGGGTGGAAAGATTGTAAGAGCCATAGTGAGGGAGAATATCCAGAGACATTGTCCCCTCAGCAACAACACAGAAAGGGGGAAAATGGCTACCTCTTGTATAATTCATAACCTCCTATCCCAAGGACAGATCCAGTATGAGCACCAAGGAAGGTCCGCAATGGTTTGGGGACAGAGAGGAGGGAAATGGGGACACCTTCACAAGATTTGCTGATACGATGTATCTAATTAGCAATAATAAAGAAATTTAAAAAAAAAGATCAATAGTGGAAAAAAAAACTTCTGGAGGCATGTACTGAGGACATGTTGATAATTAGAAGGGATAATGTATATATTAGCTAAGGAGATAGCAGGGGAACATTTCTTTTCTCACTTGTTAAGACCCTGCTACCTCCCCTCATAGAGGAAGTAGCTATCCAAGGTCTTGAGACAGACGTTTCTACTGAGGATCCACATGTCCACAGGATCAAGTGACCTTAGAATGTTTGGCCTGAGGGACATCCTCACTGAGAGTCCAAACTGAAAGCAAGCATGGGAGACACACTTATTCTTGGCAGTTTTCTCTTTAAAAAATTCACATGGGGACAGGGAAGAGGGAAATTGGGGAATTGGGGATACCAACACATTATTTGCTCATTCAATGTATGTAAATATGGATAATAATGATATAATTTTTTGAAAAAGAAATTCTCATTAGGAAACAACCACAGAGTTCCACAAGAAACACATCCACACAATGCTGGATATATGCAAACACCATTATCATCATGAAATCCTGGAACCACCCTCCCCATCTGCTTACCAGTGGGAAACTGGTCAACAGTCATCTGTAGAACAGAGCTGTCTCTCGCCGAGAAAAGCAGGAAGAAGAGAGAAGTGGACATGTCCTCAAACTTTTCTATAAAATTATTATAAAATGAGAACTGTGTTCTGAGCAATGTGATGTCTAGTTTTAAGATTTAGGATCTCCAGATATATGATACAGAGATCTTTGTGTATCTTCATATATGTGAACAGGTGCCTAATGTTAATATTTAAATATATTAGGACCTTCACATATCTGAACAGGCACCAAAATATTAAAAGTATTTATCTCCAGGTGGTAGTCATGGGTGTCTTACTGCTGTTTAAAATATTTATTCTAGTTTATTTTAAATTTTCATATATTTACAATTAAATAAAAAGTTATGAATCCTATTACAAAATTATTGTTTAAAAGGTTGAAGACTCCAATATGCTAAAAAAACCCAATCAGCATGTAGTCAGCATTGTAGATGTCACTGCCTTTCTCTACACGCACTGGGAAGTTCAGTAGTTATGTGTAACGATACTTCAAAAGGTACCAGGGGGCTGGAGAGATGGCTTAGTGGTTAAGGTTCTTGCGTGCAAATCCAAATGACCGAGGTTCAATTCCCTAGAACCCACATAAAGCCAGATGTACAAAGTGGTGCATGGGTCTGGAGTTCACTCACAGTGGCTAGAGGCCCTGGTCCACCCATTCTCTCTCTCTGTCGGTCTCTCTGTTCCCTGTCTCTCTCATTGAGAAGAAATACATTAATTAAATTAAGAAAAGAAAGAGTTTAAAAAGAAGATACCAGGAAAGAGTTAATAGTCCTATTGACTATTAGCATAGAGAGAAATCAGTTATTTTTTGTTTGTTTGTTTTTTCAAGGCAGGGTCTCACTCTAGTCTGACCTGGAATTCACTATGTAGTCTCAGGGTGGCCTTGAACTCAGGGCAATCCTCCTACCTCTGCCTCCTGAGTGCTGGGATTAAAGGCGTGCACCACCACGCCCGGCTGAAATCAGTTCATTAATGGTGGAGAAATCCTAATAAATGGCTATCAATACCCACAAACAGCTACCGCCTCTGGTTTTATATAAACTGTAAATATAATTTGCAAATCACTATTTGGCCTTAGAGAAGCAGCAGATAATGCAGCAATCTCTAGAAGAACACAATGCCTCTGATGGTCACAGTGGCTGGTCACCACAGGACACCATTGCAGTGACATTTAATCTTGGCAATTAAAAAAAAAAAAAACACCTGCCTCTACTAACTACTCTGAAATCTCTCCAGATTGCTACAAACTGTTGTTAAAAAAAACCTGGGAAGAGCTTGAGAACACGCCAACTGATTGGTAATGAAGTCATTAAGCTGGATGAAGCTAATTTCTGAGGTACCTTCGCACCTACAACCCAAGCCAGCAAGCAGAAGTCAATAAACTTTTATGGGGCTCTATAACTGAGCCATTCCTAGAAGCGAAATGACCAAAGCCTTTTAGAAGGTATGTTTGACCAGCACAACCTGAACTGACATTTGCTTCGTGAGAAAAATAAAGTTAGCAAATGGACATTACATTTGCTGCTAATTCTGCTAATGCCACGGACATGTGTCACCAGAGAAGGGCCATGCTTAGAGGTGAACTCTCTAAGGGGGAGAAGGATTAGCTCCTGCTTCCAATGGCCAAGTTGCACTCAAGCAATTCAAGTGGGGTCCAAATGGCCAGCTCTACCAGGGATGAGGCTGTGCATGTGTGACCAAGGGGCCTCCAGTTGCAGGGGTGGGCTACTATAGTAAGTTCCAGAAGAGCCCCCCCATTTCTGTCTGTCTGTCAGCAGTTCATTCTCTGTGACTGCACTGGCCCCTGCAGGTAACAAATACCACCTAAATATTTTGGAAAAAAAAATGTTGTCATGGTCTTCATAGAAAAGTCCAACTTGAAAGGTGAACCCAATGTCCTTAAGTGCTTATTATGTTTGTTGGCTTTTTGTTTTGAGACAAAGATTCATGTATCCCAGGCTGGCCTTGACCTCTGTGTGGAACTGAGAAATGATGTCAGACTTCTGACTCTTCTGGCTTCACTTCTTCTTTTTTAAAAATATTTTATTTATTCATTTTCAAGCAGAGAGAGAGAGAGAGAGAGAGAGAGAGAGAGAGAGAGAGAGAGAGAGAGAGAGAGAGAGAGAGAGAGAGAGCGTACCAGGGCCACCACCTTGTGGGTCTGGCTTATGTGAGTCCCGGGGAATTGAACCCGGGGACTTAGGCACTGAAGGCAAGTGCCTTAACCGCTGAGCCATCTCTCCAGCCCTGGTTTCACTTCTTGAGTACCAAATTACTGCTTGGTGCCACCTCACCCAGCTAATATACAGCTGGGGATCACACTGCAGGCTTCACTTCATGCATGCTAGGCAAGCACCTTACCAGATGAGTGACATCCCCAGGTCCCTGCAAATGTGCTATTCAACTATCACTTCTCAATGAGACACTTTCTTATTTTTTTCCCTGGGGACTTACCCAGGGCTTTAAGCATGCAGGAAAAATGGTTACCACTGCCCTACATCCCAGACCCTAAGACTCCTTCTTCATCACATATCTGCTGAATAGTCTGAATGGTGTTTATTGTATGATGTGCTATGTAGGTTGGCTCTTCCATCTGCTCTTCTGTACACTTCAAATATGTTTCATGCTCTGAGAATATGGTAATGGTTTCTATGAGACTTAATGTCCTTCATTCTACCCATGGATGTGAATAAACAAACAAACAAAGCAACTAAAAAGAAATGGAGCTTAATAGATGTATCCTCTGCTTTGTACAAACACTTGTTAGAAATCACAGGTTTAGGAAAGATCTTACCAGATCAGCCAATATGTTACTTGAGACCCCAAAGCAAAACACAGCTTTAGGCACCAATAAAAGAGATATTCCTGGATATCAAGTCCTTGAGAAACAGTGTCATAACTCCATAAAGAGTATTTATTTATTTATTTATTTTACAAAATCTACATGGACTAGCTTCTGGCCCACCACCGTCTTTCCTCACTGTCAGATTAATGGAATAAAAGGACATCATTCTTTCAGGTCAGTGTGTACCACTGTTATTAATTGCTGCATTACTGATGTGTAGCGTAGCTCGATGGTCAAGCATTGAACCAGAGGTGCACACTCAGAGATGGGCCAATACTTCAACACTGGATTGGTTATAGAATTGGAAGTGTAGGAAATTTTTTTAAACTTCTGGCAGTTGTGATTTTAATATAGGAAGTTAATGGAATGATATGGTTACCAAGATTTTTGTGACCATAGAAAGAGATAAAGTATGAAAAGTGCTCAATAAAGTACATGGAACATATTAGTGGTTCATTGGTTGGTGACTGTTTTCATTTTTATTGGTCACATATTGCTCTTGGGGGTCTATATTATAAAGCATTTATAATTTTGTTGTCTAAAGTATAGATGTTATTTAGCCGTCACAAATCATCTCCCAAATAAAACATGCCCTCATATTTTTCAAATTACAAAACACACTTTGTAATTTTCATTTGCACAGCTGTGATTGTATTCAATGCACTGGTCAACTCTGTGTCTTAGAGAGGGGAAATATCAATAGAGAGAAAGAAGTTTAGTCCTCTGCCTATGGTTACCAGGAACCTCATAGGAAAATGAACTAACAAGGCCTGAAACCCATATCTTCTACAGAAGGAAGAGTTTAGCTAAAGTTAAAAAAGCAGACTATGGGCTGTGGAGATGGCTCAAGAATTAAGAGCACTTGCTGCTTAAGCACGAGGTTCTCTTGAGGTCGAGATCACCAAGATTAACTCCCCAGAGCTCAAATAAAAAGCCAGGTGTGGCCACACAACTCTATATCCCCAGTCCATAGGGGGTGGAAGAGACCAGAGTGTTACTGGAGCTTGCTGATGGACAGTAGGTCTAGGTTGAGCGAGAGACCCCATCTCAAAGAAATATGTGGATAAAATAACAAGAGGACATTGTCATGGTCAGCCACACATCATGGGATGAATCTCCAAACCAGGCATAGTTATGGGAGGAAAGGAGTTATTGAAATTATAGATTCATAATGGTGAAAGAGGCTGATCCCTACCCTTTCACAGTTCCAAGCAGAGAGAGAGAAAGAGAGAAAGAGAGAGAGAGAGAGAGAGAGAGAGAGAGAGAGAGAGAGAGAGAGAGAGAGAGAGAGACCCATCACCAACACTGCACACACAGAACAGCAAATAGGCAGGGACCAAGGAGAGCATTCCTTCCCCTTAGCCTTAGGGTGGGGTCTTGCAACCCTTTCCCAGACTTCACTCCCAGAGTCTTTGAAATTTCCCATCTGCACTGCCCTCCCAGGAAGGAAAGTTTGTTTCTAGCATTCCTGAGCCTCCTTACATACTGCCTCCTACTGAGAGGGCTGCCTTCCTGTAAACAACCTCAGAGACCCACCCACGATTACTAAAAAATTCAAGTTGACAACAAAAACTAGCCATCACAGACCCTCAACGTTCTTCTCTGGCTGCTTTTCATGCATGCATGGGGTGTGAATCTACACACATATGTATCTATTACCCCACACATATATTTTACAAATCCCCCACACACATGATGACTATTAATATTGGTTGAAACCAAATTGTAGCTAACAAGATTCCTGGTTTTCAAAGTGTCCTAGGAGTATCTAGTGGGTCACAGAGAGTGTCTGACACATGGCCTGAGTCTTTGGGTGAAGGAACAGACTTAGCTAGTTATTACACCACTTCAAGAGGCAGGAGCAATGAGACAGGCAGAGTACTGGAAGGAAGGTCATCCAGAAAGGGGATGCATGGTGCCATCCTTGGGAGATTCCTGTGATCCCCTTAAGAACTGCACATCAACTGAAGTTGGGCAAGCATCCAGAGAAGACCAAGTGAGCCACCAATTTCAATATCTTTGCGCTTCTCTTCTCTCACTCTGATACTATGCACATATTTCCCCAGAAATCTAATATTTGTTGATAAGTGGAATCCATGGAATCAACCTTTAGGATGACATATGAGTTGGTAAAAGACAAATGGACCATTCAGATGTATATACGCCACTTATAGCAGCTATATAGCAAGTGGATACTTTTGGACACACAAATCAAGTTCCTGCCTGCTTGAAAGAGTCAAATGAGGGCCAGGTGTCAAGAATACCTTGAGCTAATGTACTATATAATCCCAGCAAAGTAGGAAGGCTGGGCCAGCATTTCTGATGCCCTTGAATTGCCCCTGCCCTGGCTCTAATGTGAATAAAGCTACTAACACACATCAGTCAGAGGGTATCTCCTCAGTAAGCCTGGTCCTTCTACTCTGTAGAAGTGGACTTGCTTATGTTGGAACAGGGTTTATCACTGTCTCTGGGTAATGAAAAAAAGGGCAGTGGAGTCCTTTCCACTGAAAGTCCTGCCATTCTTTTCCAGTTCTTTGTGTTCCATTTTCCTGGGTGAGGGTGATCTTACCCCATGGAGCTATGGGGAACATGGACATCTTTACTGCCTTTCCTCCAGGGTAAATCCTGGTAGCTATGTAAACACCCCCAGGATTCATCAATTTAAACAGTCCTAAATATTCAGACTTGCATGTAGAGAACCTTTAAGTTCCCCGTGTCCCCTGAATAAGGAGGGCAGTCTATTTATCATGGATGGTTTGGTGGGATTGGTTTCCATGTCCGATGAAGTCTGCCTTGATGTCTGCACACAAATAGTACCACCTCACTGCCATCAGCCAGGCCCCTCATAACCCGTGTCATTCATAAAGAACAGCAATGAGCTCTCCTCCATAAGACTGTGTGTCCAGGGACACTGGCGTCTGCTTCTCTCAGAACGTGCCTCTGCAGACACATATTGAACAAATTAAGTTGACTTTTGAGAAAATGAATTTACTTTTATTTAGAGACAGCTACAAGCTTCCTAAGTACAAAAAAAAAAAAAAAAAAAATCACCCCTGAAGAAGATTGTCAAGCCTAGAAGATAGTTAAAAGGAAGTTTGACTTTCTTCATTCTGAGAGGAATTGGCTGTCATTTTGCCCAAGGTAGAAAGAAAGAGCTCACATAAAGAATAGTAAAAGGCTTAAAGCAAGAAAAATTTCTCCTTTTAGCTAGCACCTTATTTTACATCCACATGTTAGGAATGTATTATAAAATGTTGGATTGTTAAGACAAGATATTTTGGGAAATTTCTCATAATAAATATAAACTTCTAATATGTCTATAGCATGCACAATAGATCTAAAATTAAGCAATATAGGGCCTCCACAAGTGGATGTGAGCATTTGGAATTTAGATGGGATTTTTGACTCTGAGGATACTCGAGTTGCCTTCTGTTGGTGTGGTTTTATTCTGATATGTCTGTGTTCATGGACACCCACCTCTGGCCTGCTTGTGCAATTGTTGAGAAAATGCCAAAGGCAGAGGTATAATGATGGAGATTCTGTTTGTATTTTTCAGAAGGCATTGAGAGAGCTGTGAACAACCCAATTCCACCAACAAGACATTGGATGAAGGCTGACATCCTGGCAGGAGACAAAACACACCTAGCCTTCACACAGGGCCCAAATGAAACCTATGAGAAAGTGATTTTGATTTTGAACCCATTTTGGTTTAGCTTTATGATTAAGTCCTCTCTTGAATACTGTAACCTATTGAGCAAGTAGTGGGTGTTGTTTGGCAAGGGGGGGGGCATGAATAGAAGGGAAGAGAGTCTAAGCTTGTGAAAAATTGATCAGTTTGGCAACTCCTATTCCCAGTCATCGGCTCCTTCCCTCACTGAGATGTTGACTAAAGTGACCCATGAGGTCCCAAAAACAAGACAGGATTCTGTCAAAGCTCTTGAATGCCCACCCAGGCCTGAGGTAGGATCCTGTTGCTGAAGAAACCACAGAAAGTCATCTGTCAGCATTGAGACACCTTTCAAGGTCCAGAATGGTAACCAGCCCCCAGATGGTAGTCAGTGCATTGCTGGAAGGCACTGCATAAGCTGCCAGGGGAAGCTGGTCAATGACAGCTGGAGAAAACAGAGATCACTGGCATGAAACACAGTCTGCCACCAGGAGTAGGCTAAACACACTTCCTACTGGGAGAGAACAGTGAACCAACAAAGGAACACTTGTGGAGTGGAGGAGCCAAAGCCTGGGGGAGGTAATCAATAGCTTTTAATCAGCCAAATTATCCACTCAGTGAAGGGGAACACTTAACTGGAATTGGGGTCTCAGGGTGAAATGCACTGGGAACCAAACTCTTGGGCCCCCAAAGAGAGATGTACTATACAAGTGATTTACAAAGAGGCTACTAACAATAGAATCTAGCTAATTCAGAAATGTGTATCTCAGTTAACCTATACTGATATCACTCTTCAACAATAAAGCTGCCTTAATACTCACCCACCATGACTCAGGGAACTGAGTGAAAGAGGGGGGGATTGTAAGAGCCATGGTGGGGGAGAATATCCAGAGACATCACCCCCCTCACTAATGTCATACTAAGGCAGATGGAACCGGGTTGTCTCCTAGGCTATCCATGGTCCCCTACCCCATGGACTGATCCAGAATGCCCACAGAGGAGGATATCCAGCTGATTGGGGACAGGGACGAGGGGCATTGGGGAACTGGTGATAACAACTCATTATTTGTTCATTAAATGTATCTCATTATGGATAATTAAAAAAAAAGAAAGTGACGAGACAAACAGACCAATCAACACAGGACGTCTGATAATCCATGAAAGGTCAATAGAGACAGACACCAAGAATACCCAACACAACCCAGGGCAAAGATCCAGAGACACTTAAGATCTCAAAAACAAAGCAGACTTAAATCTCACCCACTATGACTCAGGGAACTGAGCAGAAGAGGGGGTGGAAAGATTGTAAGAGCCATGGTTGGGGAGAATATCCAGAGACATCACCCTCCTCAGCAACAATACACAAAGGGGAAAGAAAAAAAATGACAAACTGGTTACCTCTGGTGCAGTTCATACCCCTTATCCTATGGAAGGATTCAGAAGGACCCCAGTGGTTAAGGGAGACAGAGGAGGGAAATGGGGACACTTTCACTAGATTTGCTCATACAATGCATAAACTTATTCATAATAAAGGTATTTTTTAAAAAAGAGAGAGAGAAGGGAGGATGCTGGCGGAGAAAATGCATCCACGTGAAAGGGTTCAGACTAGCTACACTGTGTCTGTAACTCACCACCTGGGCTTTGATGAATCACACCTTCAACAGAACTCCTGGAAGACCTACCTTTCAGCCTCTCCCCTCTGCACTGCGTTCATCACACAAGGAAGCTACACTGAGGCCACACGGGGTTGATGGATGGTCCCTCTTCCTGCCTGCCCTTTCCCAGAGCAGAGAGAGAGGCATTAATATTCATAGGACGTTCTATATTTACAAAGTCCTTTTATCACATGGATCACCTCAGATCTTACCCTTTTGACAATGTTCCTAGGTAACTGTCATTATATTCACTTTAAAATTTGGCTAAATGATTTTCTGAGCATAACACAGCCAGTGCAAGGGGGCTTTAGGTTTCAAAGTTAATATGCCTGACTCCAAGTTATTCTATAATATGTATATACATATACTTGTATCCATGCATTTAGAATGTATATGTCTAATATTTTTTCCACTTCAACCACATACCTAAGAATTATGAAGATGGGACTGAGAAGGTGAGAAGTAGACACAGTGACATGGAAAATAAATGTCCTCTTAATGATACATCAAACTCCTCAGAACTTTCTTAAGGAGATTATCTTTAAACGTGGCATGTTAATTTTAATTAAAGAAGAAATATTATGTCATATTCATAGGCACAGTTAACATGAGGTCATCCTTGATAATAAATGATACCTCAGAGATTGGGAGGTAACCTCAGGGAAGCAGCATTTGACTTCCATTCACAAGGCTCTGTGTTCAACTCCCAGCATTACAAAAAGAAATGAATTAGGACTAGGGAGATGCTTCAAGTGGATAAAGCAATAGCTGTCCAAATGCAGTCCCTAAGGATGGATCCCCAGAGCCCACACAGAGCAGGACGAGGTACTGCTGGTATCCGTAATTCCAGTATACCACTGCAATAAGAAGGGAGGCAAAGGCAGGAGAATCGCTCAAAGCTGGGCTCTCCAGCTGGTCTGCAAATGCTGAGTGGTGAATGAGAAACAAAGTAGAAGCTGAAGACCAGCAGCCGAAGATGTCCTCTGATTTCCACACATGTTCTGTGGTATGCAGATACCCCTGCACTCACATCCATAAGCATGAACACACACATACATACATATCATATGCATACATATACCAAACACACCAAACACCAAAACCCAGGACAGATTCCCGCAAAGTTGTAATTGAATGACTGCAATACAAAATGAACAAGACCAGCTGCCTAAGGCAGACCCCGGGATGTGGAACAACACCCTTGTTGGGTCTCCTGGGCACTTAGAAGAAGCTGCTGCATTTGTCCAGAGTAATCAGTTCACTCAAGCAGGCTAGGTCCAGAAAACTTCCATGACTCCCAGATGGAGGCCACCTGAATAGGCTGTTGGGTTTTTAAAAAAATATTTTATTTATTCATTTTCAAGCAGAGAGAGAGAGGGAGGGGGAGAGAGAGAGAACGCATCAGGGCCACCACCTTGTGGGTCTGGCATATGTTGGTACTGGGGAATTGAACCAAGGGCCTTAGGCACTGGAGGCAAGTCCCTTAACTGCTGAGCCATCTCTCCAGTCTTGCTGTTGGGTTTTATGTGGAAGAAGGTGTTTCTTCTAGATGGGTGAGAAATGTATGAGCAACAAGATTCCAAGAAAGAGCCTGTATGTTTCTGGGAAAGAGTTTTATTTCTTCTCCAGGTTCCCTTAATTTTCACTGCTTTTGTATTCCGATGTACCCCCAGCTCTCTCAACTTGTAGGGAGATAAACGCAGCCTAGAGGAGATGTTAAAACCTCCATCAGCAAATGGGCCCGGATGCAAAACTTAAAATCCAGCACGTAGGACTGAGTGGTGCTGGCTAGATAGAGCCCACGCACATATCCTCAGAAGGAATTTTCCCTGTCACAGAGGAGGAAAACTGAACCACACTGCATGGCTGAAGGCGGGAACAATAGGCTGTATCTCTAATGGCTTTCTGAAAATGCTGCCTTCTGTCTGTTGGCAAAGCAAGTCCATTAATAAAGGGAGAGTGGCTGGGAACCAGCTACAGATAGCAGCTCTGCACAGGCTCGCTGAGATTGGAACACTTGCAGCACTTAATACATCCCCTATCCACAAGGAAACAGCTTAGCTTTATTTAATAAAGCAGTGTTATTGCTGACACAAATGTATTAAAATACGCATAAACAAGAGAGTCTAAAGCTCTCAGGGAACATCTCATCGGCTTGAGGAAAAGACAGCCGAAAGTGTGGTCCTAAATGGAACTTTTGTTATTATTGTTTATCAATTAGATAGTTGGTTGAATGGACAAATCATGTGATGGCCCCATTCTCCTCCTCCCCACCCCCATTCCACTGAGGACCCTTTTCAGTGGGGTTACTGGTATTTACCATGGGGTTATGGGTTATGAGTTATGAGAGCAGCAGTCAGTTATTTGGGGGGGGCAATGCCTCCAAATACTCCTTTGTACTCTGTGGATCTTA
>PVHP010038705.1:0-16740 GCA_004024765.1 Zapus hudsonius | reverse complement strand
ACGCATGAAATATACAATACAACTTCTCACACAACCCCCTTAGGGACCTGGTACCCAGATTTATATTTTAACTTGGAAAAGGCTGCTGCCTCTACAACTTCTTACCCTGATTTTAGACCAAGCACCAAATGGATGCTGAAGAATTATGGATTTTATATTTGTCCTAGATTTAAAACAGGGAAAATAAAAAAGAGATGTGGAAGAGCTTCTGATTTTTACTGTGCCAAATGGGAATGTGTCACAGCCTGTGACGGAGCCAGAAAGCAGTCTCGATGGGAAGTACAAGCAGGTTTAATAGATATATGAAGTTTGTGTATGCTCATGGTGGGTGACCACACCCCAGGGATTATAGGAAACTTGATAAGGGTCACCTTCACTGAGAAAGGTAAAAAAGATACTAGATGGAGGAGAGGGTTAATTCTGTTCAGCTGATGGTGCTTCGCACACAATACAAGCAAGACATTCAAAATAAACCGTAAGGCAAGATTGCCTTATAAATGCTCAAGAAAAAGGGAGGAATGTGAAGTGTAAAATGTACCTGTGACATTCGTGTTTCTCTTGTAAAGTACAAAATAGCTAAAACACTTATTTTTAAAAAAAATAGCTAAAGGTTTGTTTTAAAACTGCTCACTGAGTCTCTGGGTGTCATAAGGCCCTGAGATGAGCTGCTGTCTGGAAAGGAAGAATTAGGTAAATAACAAGCTATTTCAGCTTCTGTAAAACGCTTACGCTATAGGAATATGGAGGGATAAGAATAGCTAAACACCAGACATCTATTCTGGCCTAGTTCGGCTTATCTGGTTTTAATGTAACCTGATAATACAGACCCTAACCCTTGGACTGGAAATTCCCCAAAGTTGTTTACTCTGGCCTATC
This sequence comes from Zapus hudsonius, assembly GCA_004024765.1. NCBI lineage: Eukaryota > Metazoa > Chordata > Mammalia > Rodentia > Dipodidae > Zapus > Zapus hudsonius. Next base: position 15,864 of record PVHP010038705.1, on the reverse strand, counting down.
AAAAGGTTTGAGTGTCTGCATTCTGGGCCGCTGGTCCCAGTTTCCTAAGTAACTGGTTGACTGCGGTCCGGGTACGAACCTGCTTGAATAAATGACCCTTGCTTTTGCTCTGACTTGAGTCTCTGGTGGTTTGTCTTGGGGAATTTTGGACCTTACATTCTAATGACCTTAGGTGAGAGGATAGTTGGTTGATTTGAGACCTCTCTGTCTTTGTTATGAAGGCATTTAGTGCAATGAATTTCCCCCTTAGAACTGCCTTCATTATGTCCCACAAGTTCTGGGAGGATGTGTCCTCATTATCATTTGTTTCTAGGAAGTTCTGGATTTCCTGTCTGATTTCTTGTTTGACCCATTCATTGTTCAGGAGCAAGTTGTTCAGTCACAAATATCTTTTAAAATTTTTGGATCCTCTCCCATTGTTAATTTTAGGACCCAGCCTGGCTGCATATCTGAAAGCTAAGTTTTAATATGCAACCGGATGAGAGCATGGTAGCCCATGCCTTTTTTCCTAGCACACCTGTGCCCCCCAGGAGGAAGGGGGGATGGCTGACAGCCCTAAATCCTGTTTACAAGTGCTATAATATAATATAATATAATATAATATAATATAATATAATATAATATAATATAATAATAGGTTTTACTCCTGCTGGCTGGGTTTTCGTAGCTGTGTTCCTGTTTACTGAGCCCCCTTTCTGTAAGAGATAAGGCAATGCAACACATCTCTAGATTGTATATAAGGTTGGATGCTAAAATAAAGGTTTGAGATCTGCTTGGACACTTCTCCCGGCTGCGTGTGATTGTCCAGCCGCCGCGCTCACCTTTCTTCGATTGAGGCAGGTCTCCTGCTGGCCAGAGAGACTGAGGCTCATTTAGCAGGGGGCCAGGGACCCATGTGGTAAGACATCTGGAGAAGTACCCGACAGTTAATTTCTAGCTTTAATGTGCTGTGGTCTGATATGATGCATTGATCTTTCTGAATTTGCTGAGGGATGATTTATGGCCCAGTATATGGTCAATTTTGAAAAAGTTCCATGCGCCGCTTAGAAGAATGTGTAATCTGTGTCCTTGGGGTGGAATGTTCTGTAAATGTCTGTTATCCCTAGTTTTCTATGGTGTTATTTAGCAGCTTGATTTCCCTGCTTGTCTGTTGTTTGTACAATCTGTCTAGGGATGACAGTGGACTGTTAAAGTCTCCTACTATGATGGTGTTGGCATCTATATCTGCTTTGCTTTTGAGTAATTTATGTGTAATGAACTGAGGAGCCCTTGCATTTGGTGCATACATATTTAGTATAGCGATGTTTTCTTGCTGTATCGTTCCCTTGACGAGTAGGAAGTGGCCATCATCATCCTTTTTTATTGCTGTTGGTTTAAAGTCTATTTTGTCAGATATTTTTAGAGTAGCCACACCTGCTTTTTTATTTTTCCCACATGCCTGGAAAATTGTTTTCCACCCTTTTATTCTCAGTAGGCTACTGTCTTTAGCGATAAGGTGTGTTTCTTATAGGCAACAGATGGAAGGGTCCATTTTCCTGATCCAACCTTCTATCCTGTGTCTTTTATAGGAGAGTTTAGTCCATTTATATTCAAAGTTATAACTGTGAGGTTTGCCATGTTGTAGAGAATATGGAGGTTGGTATCTGAGCTGTGCTGCTATCTCTTTTGTGTTACCTTGCTTGTTCTCTGTTCCTTTCCTGGGGTCGGTTGTTTGTTTCATCTGCAAGGGATATCTCATGAAGTATCTTTTGAAGGTTTTCTCTTTGTGGTCAAGTAATTGTAAAGCTGATTAGTCTCATGGAATACTTTAATTCCTCCATCAATTATGATGGATAACTTTGCTGGGTAGAATAGTCTAGGTTGGAATCCATTCTTCTTTAGGCCTAGAATCACTTTGTTCCAAGCTCTCCTGTCTTTTAAAGTTTCTATGGAGAAGTCTGACGTGATTCTGATGGGTTTTCCTTTACACGTGAGTTTCCTTTCTCTCGTTGCTCTAAGGACTCTCTCTTTATCCTCAATGTTTGGCATTGCAACTACGTATGTCTTGGAGTGTTCCTCTTTTGGTCAAATTTGTTTGGGGTCCTCCGTATCTCTTTTGGTTGTTCAGGACTATCTCTTGCCAAGTATGGAACGTTTTCTTGAATAATTCTGTTGAAAATATTTTCTATGCCCCTAGCTTGGTTTTCTTCTCCTTCCGGGATCCCCATGATCCTGAGATTAGGTCTTTTAATGGTATCCCACATTTCCCTTGTGTCTTGTTCACTTGCTCTTTTGAATTTTGTCAAGGTTCTGATTTCCCTTGAATTCTCCTCTGTTTTGTCTTCCATGTCTGAGGTTCTGTTTTCCCAGTGGTTGATCCTGTTGGTAAGAGATTCAAGGGATGTTCTTATTATTTCAATATAGTTTTTGTTTTCTGCAACTTCTTTCTGTGTTGCTTCTATCATCCTGTTGAGATGTGATTTCATTTCAAGGTTTGATTTAATTACTTCTTCCTGACAGTCATTCTTATATTTGCAGATGTCTTCGGTTAATTTGGAAAGCTGGTTTTTGATACCTTCAGTTTGTTGGCTTGTCTTTAGTTCTGATAAGTGTCTTCTGACGTCCATTTGTTTATCCTCTAATATATTAAGCCTGGTGGCAAAGCTAATGAGCTGACTTTGTACCCTTTCAATATGTTGGCCCATTTTTTCTTGCATGACTAACATTAAGTTCTCCTTAGAATCTGTGCCAGTATGATTGGGGTTTACCACGTGTCATCCTGGCCCTGTTTCTACTCTCTCTCTTTAATGGTGGTGTTGTCATTTGGTGCAGTTTCCTCAGGTGGTGTAATATTCTTGTGTTGAGGTCTGCCCATTTTGATTCCACTTGAGGTGTTTGGAGGAATGCCTTTGAGATATCTGCAGGGGTCTACAGTCATGGGGGATTGCAGAGGGCAGTGGGCACTGGGGCGGGTACAGTTGTTGGGGCTGTGGGGTTTGGTGGTCGTAGAGAGGGGTAGCAGACCCCTCTGATGTCGTGGGTACAGGGGGTGGGGCCACCGGATTGGGCAGGAGAGGGGAACAGGCCCACAGGGGCCTGCGGACCCAGGGGATGGGTCTGAGGGGGGAGGGGCAGGGAGTGAGGCCGCTGAGATCCCTGGAACTAGTGTTGTTGGGTTCTCTGGGCGTAGATAGAGGGGCTGATGGGTTCCTCAGGAGCAGAAAAGGGGTGCAGCAGATGCGTTGGAGGCTGGAGGTCGGGGGAGGGGCTACATAAGGAACCCTGGACCAGTTTGGAAGGCGGCAGAGAAAGAAAAGGAAAAAAATAAAATAAAGTAAAATTAAAAATAAACCAGGAACCCGTGAAAGAGAAAGAAAAAAAAAAGGATTAAAAAAAAAACAAAATAAATAAGAGAACAGAGTAGCCAAGGGTGAGGGGTGGGTAAGATGCACTGGAGTCCAGAAGACAGGGGGAAGGGCTATGTAGGAGCCTCTGGTCAAACCGGTGAAAGAGAAAGAAAAGAAAAAAAAAAGAAAAGAAAAAAGGATTAAAAAACCAAAATAAACAAGATAACAGAGTAGCAAGGGGAGGAGGGGCGGGCAGACCCGCTGGAGTCCGGAAGGCAGGGGGAGGGGCTACTTAAGAGCCCCTGGTGGAACCAGTGAAAGAAAAAGGAAAGAAAAAAAGATTAAGAAACCAAAATAAACAATTGAACAGAGTAGTGAGGGGGGAGGGGCGAGGCAGACACGCTGGAGTCAGGAAGGAGGGGGAGGGGTTACGTACAGATGGCCAATGGATAAAGAATATTACTATAAGAAATAAAATTTAAAAAAAAACACAACAAAAGTTGAAAAAGAAAGACACGCAAGTGCCAGGGAGGGGCAGAATAGACAGTGGGTGGGAGGGTTGGGGACGAAACCAGCCGAGCAGGTGGCTGGAGGGCTAATGCTGCTCCGGCACAGCCTGCCTGCTCGGGATGACTCACTGCCTCCTGCAAGCGCTGGTCCACGCTGGTGGCTTCCAGTCGTGAGGATCCTGTGCTCAGAGGTGTCTGGAGCTCAGCGTGTGGCCGCAGTTTGTGTCCATGACCTGGATCCCCGCTGAAAACCCTGGCCCTTGATTCCCAAGGTGTACGGTGTGTCTGCTAGTCAGCCGTCTTTCCCGGAAGTCCAAATTACAAGGTTTAATAAACTCTTGAATCTATTGGGAAACCTCCATTCAAACTATTAGACATACTATTTAAGAGTAAATAGTACTCTATAGTGTACTGTGTTGCAAAGTTTTCATACCCCTGAATTAGGTATACTAAATGATTTTTAAATTTATGATGTTTTAGCTTATAATAACTTCATTGGAGCTTAATTCTACTGTAATAAAGTAGTGTGTATATGTATTTGTATGCATAAAGATATATTTTAAGTGTCAAGAAAAACAGGTATCAAAAGTTAATTATGGTTATCTATATATCTATTTGGATAAAATGAAAGGTATTTTCCATCTTTTTGCTATTTATATTTTCTATTTTTTCTGAAATTAGGCTTATTTCACATGTGTGCTAAGAAAACTAAATGGTACTCTAATCACTCGAAAGTAATTTATTATATAAAATGGTAATTCCATCACTGTACCTTTGACTAGAGCTTTCTACTTCCCCAGGATGTCCACACAATAATTTTGGCTGATAAAAGGGACAAGCATCACAAGCAACTAAAATGCCATAGAATTTGTGTAACTTGCTTAGGACTCCTCAACTAACTATAACCATAGCTAAAATGGATGTCTCCGAATTCCCAAAGTACAGTACATTTTTGCTATGCCATGTGGTTTCCTGTAAGTATGGTTCATCTTTAATTTTCAAATAAGGAAAATAAGAACTGTTAAGAACTTTCGGGAGGCAGAGGTAGGAGGATCACTGTGAGTTCAAGGCCACCCTGAGACTACATAGTGAATTCCAGGTCAGCCTGGACAAGAGTGAGACCCTACCTCGAAAAAAAAACAAAAAAAAGTTAAGAAAGTTGATTATGGTTATACCTAGGGGCAAATATCATATCTCTCCAGAGGCCCCTAAGAAAGCAAAGAACACCTCCATGATGCAGGACTATCACTGAGGGAAATGTGCTGCTGTTCTTTATTTCTTATCTGGAAAGTAGAAATTGCAAAGGTACCCTAGAGAGTCCCAAGTCTGACTTTTGCTTAAGAAGACTTCATTTGAGGTTAATGAAAATCATAACCAGATTGGGGAGCTCTCAAATCCCCAAGACAAGATGCTGTTTCTCATGTCATTGATGACACATGGAGGTGCAGATTTGTCAAAAAGTTTCCTGTGTTTACGTTTAATGACCTAAGAAGGTGGTTAGCATTTGAACCAGTTAATTACCAAAGTTTCATTTCTGTATAATTTAACCCCATTACATACATTGACTCTATTTCTTATAGTTACATAAATTGAAACCCTTTGCTTGTATGTGACAGCAAGCCAAAGTGTTCACCAAATTGTATGATGACCACAAAAAATCTACACAGCAAACACACTGAGCAGATGTGACTTCAAAATATTTCTTCCAGGAACCAGGTTGACTCCTACAGGCTATCCATAACCTCCTACCCCAATGGACTGATCCAGTTTGCCCACGGAGGAGGATACCCAGCTGATTGGGGACAGGGAAGAAGGAGATCTGGAATTGGGGACAGCAACACATAAATTGCTTATTCAGTGTATCTAATTATGGATAATAAAGAAATATTTTTTAAAAAAGTAATCTTCAGGCATGAGAGATAGCTCAGTAGTTAAAGGTGTTTGCCTGCAAAGCCTAAGGAGCCAGGTTTGATTCCTGAGTACCCATGTAAATCCAGATGCACAAGGTGTGCTGGAGTTTGTTTGTAGTAGCTGGAGGCCCTGGCATGCCCATACTCTATTTCTTTCTCTGTCTCTCTCAAGTAAGTAAGTAAGTAAATAAATAAATAAATAAATAAATAAATAAATAAATAAACTATTTTAAAAAATTTCTTCCAGGCTGGAGAGATGGCTCAATGGTTAAGGTGCTTGCCGCAAAGCCTAACAACCCACGTTTGATTCCCCAGTACCCACATAAAGCCAGATGCACAAAGTGTGGTGCATGTGTCTGGAGTTCATTTGCAATGGCTGAAGTCCCTGGGATGGCCATTCATCATTCTCTCTCTCTCTCTCTCTCTCTCTCTCTCTCTCTCTCTCTCTCTCTCTCTCTCTCTCTCTCTCTCTCTCTCTCTCTCTCTCTCCTTATAAATAAATTTAAAAATTAAAAAAAATTTCTTCCTCAGCAGTTGATTGGTGTAAAAAATCTTGCCAGTCCTTTGATCTAAATCGTTTATACCCATAAAAATATCAGTGCCCTTCCTTGTTTTTACCCTTAGATCCATAGTAATTCCTTTTTTCCAACAGCTATAATACATAGTAAGTTATCATTTATACTGCAAAAATAAAATGATGCCAAAGCTGGAAGGGTTCCTATAACTCATCTTATCCAAAAATATTACATGGAGAAGTGTCTTTTATAAACCTATGTAGCAAACTAGTAACAGAGGAGAGACTTACCTTAGAGTAGATGAAGGTTGTTCTGAAGAGTCTAATAAAAGAGGTACTTCTAAGTTCCTCAAGGCAAAGTCTTTTAGATGTTCAGAGAGACAAGAAATAGTTTCTGCTTTATGAAGACTAGAGTACATTATAAATGGAAGATATCTCATATCAGAATTACAAAATATAGTCTATTTTAATTTTTAATGAATTATTAATTTTGACATTAAATAATTACTATCCACTAACAGTGTGCTATTTGCAAAATGGTTACAAGATTTGTTTAAAAAATAATCCTAATGTGATGGTCAAATGTCTGCAGAGACCACCCCTCCCCTTCCAGCCCCTCCCCTTGAATGGGAGGTGTCTAGTTAGAGCTACAACCTAGGTGCTAAAACTGATTGGTCAGATATGAACCAATCAGCTGTCCCACTGACTTACCTGGGGAGGACTTAAAATTGGCTTCCCTAGAGGAAGCCAGCTCTTTTTCTTCCCCCACATGGCAATGGAGCAGAAAGACTGCTGACCCAGGCCTTAAGAAGTTAAGGCCTTCCCCACTCCAGCTATTGGCTGGAGTGGGGAAGGCAGGCTCCAGACCTCTTCTCTCATAAATCTCTCTGTCTCATAAAGGGAGCTTTCTATTATCTTTTCTTGGTCTGCTTATTTAGATAAATAATATAAGTTCTTTTAAACTCTCTGACATGTGCTCTCCCCACACGGGTGGCAGGAGAACTCTGTAACTTCCCACATGATGACTGGGAACTTTTCCCATCCAACTCCCCTTTTCCTAATCTACTAAATTAGAATAAATGTGTAATTAAATTTTAATTCTGTCCCTGCGTAGAATTCTTTGGCATTAGAGGACAAGAACTCGGAGTAGGAGGAGGGGGAAGAGAGGATTCCAAAACTCTCTCTCTCTGTGTTGCTTATGAATATTAAGTATCAGCAACCCGTAACACTTATGCAGTTCAAGGCTATGATCTGGTGATAAAACACAGAAATAAACCAGTCTATTTCATGTGCATTATCTCTTAGTAAGTTTTTTTTCCTGAAAGATACTTTAAAGATCATGTAATCCAAACAAGAAATATGTTACCTGTCTAGGGCCAACTCATATTAATCATTACTGCCCACTGAAACAATGTCTTGAGAGAAACAATAGAGATAATATTGGTTTAGTGGATAAAGGCTCTAACACCACCTTAGTGCTAACAGAGAGACCTAAATGAAGGTATTTTACCCAAGGCTATACAGATGTCTGTCTAGTTTTTTTTTAAACTAGAAGAAAATGATTGATTCCCAATAATGGGCTTTTCACTATGTAATGCTATATTCAGTCCATTCTTATGGCAGAAATTATTTACAAATTGTTTGGCTCTGCCATGTTCAGGAAACCTCTGCTATTCAGGACATTCAGGAAATTGAGGAATAAGAAAGGTAATCTGATGCCATGCTTCAAAGACATGAATAATTTGATTCCTAAAAGCACAAAAATTTAGAAGATATATAAAAAACTCAAGACTAAAACAAAAAGTCATCTTCTTCTGCTCCTTCAGAGGAAGTATAGTTGATCATTTTGTAAGTTTTATTTCCATAGAGAGTCATAAGAAGTTGTTTCCAATTCTGGATTGTCCCATCCTCCACAAACTTATCTAAATCCTAGAGCTCATCTCCATCCAGTCTCCCTCGGATATCGGATCTGGCCCCCTAGCCAAGACCCCTAAGAACGCCCTACTAAGATAGCTATTTCGAAGTTTTCTTTTACATATATACTCTCACTCCTCCAGAAAAATGATAAATTCTTCAAGCCTAGTCCTCTGCTTTTTTTATGTTGAAACAGTAGTTGGCACAAAATGGTTCACTGAGTTAATTGGGGATTAGTGATTGGATGCTAGCATTCATGGGAAGTTGGTGTAAAGAAAATCAAATGTTTTTCATAAATGAAAGAAGTAAGGTCAGAATTCAGGGTACACCCTGATCCTCTTCCCCAACCATCCTCAAGATAAGTATCAACAAGAGTCAAAGATAAAGACTCCCCCCCCCCAAACAAGAGCCACACCTGCTGTATCTCAGTATGGCCAGAGGGATTATCCTTCCTGATCCTGAGAGCATGTGACCACCTGAGCCCTCCACCCAACCTCATGTGACCACCTGGACCCCAACCTGAACATTTTCCCCTTAAAAGCCCTGATCTAAACCTGCCTTGCGCTTTTTCGCCACCTTTGGTGAAAATAGCCTGGCAGCTTGCTTTTCCTCCTATTAAAACCTTTCCTTCCAGAGTGGTCTCTCGTGGTCATTTCCATTCTAACAGTAAGTGTCACCAGAACTGCAAAAGGTCGCTAAGACAATGCATATATTATTATGCAGACAATAATATTTCATTTGGCAGGACACTAACTCTAATATATATACAAATAAAATCAAACCTTAGAGTAGATATGACTAAGAAAGACTAGCAAAGGGCCTACTGTTAACCTCTGAGTCTACAGAGAGTTAAGGAGAAAAGAGTGGTGTTAGATAGTAGAAGATCCAAGATTTGCTTTCTAGGAATATATGTTGTAAACACAGGAAGTTAAGGGGTGCAACAGGCAGATTTTCCCTGGAGGTGGTCCCTAGCTAGGCGAATTCTAGCTGAACTTCTTTCATCTGCTCCAGAGACCAGAACACGTAAGAATGAGCCAACAACAGGATTCTTTCAAAGCAGGAATAGAGATTTTTTTTGGGGGGAGGTTCAAGGTAGGGTCTCCCTGTAGCCCATGCTGACCTGGAACTCACTCTGTAGTCCCAGGTTGACCTCAAACTCACAGCAATCCATCTACCTCTGCCTCCCAAGTGCTGGGATTAAAGGCGTGTGCCATCACACTCAGCAGGATTTTTAAGTAAGTATTTTCTATTGCCCTTCCACTCTGTTGTGAAATCTTTCATTACCAAAGCATCTCAATTATACATTTTCAGTATATGAAAAAAACAATGTCTTATTAGGGCAAGGGAAGGAAGGACCCAGACTTTCAGCCAGATAGCAGAATTTAATTTCTGGTTTCAGAACCTTAACTAGTGGTTATATTCAAGTTATTTAAGAAAATTTCCCAAACTCTCAGAAATCGCCCATTTTCTAAACCTGGAATATAGATCATGATAATAAGATCTAATGCAAGGGTTGAAAGAACTAAAGAAAATCCTATTTTTAAAAGTGCTTACCTCAAAGCTAGCCACTTTGCAAATGTCTGCTCTGAAGCTCTGTATGTCTTCTCCTTTGGTTGGTGGCTCAATACTCACTAAGAAACAAATAGTCAGAAGGGAACAGGTATGAAAGGAAAGTGTGTGAAAGGCGTGGAAAAGATTGCATTGAGGCTGAGTAGGAAGCAGACTAAGAATGCACAATGGTCATCCATTGTTCAGGGCATCAAATTTACAAGGACATAGAGTCTGTTTGGGTGGGTCCATCTCACAGATAAAAGCCTCTCCTGGTCAGAAGAATTCAAACCCAGAAGGAATGAGATAATGGAAGGCAGATCCTTTTAGAAAAGAGAAATAAGAAAAAAGGAGGGGAAGCTCTCCTGAGAAATCAAGAGAGCTAGAATGGAAACTCAGAATGCCACTTACTAAGAAGTCCTTGGGCAAATTTAGGATTATAGCTCCATCATAGAGCACTTGCCTAGCATGCAGGAGACCTGGCTTCACTGCTCATTACTATCAAAAATTAAAAACAGGGAATGGGGTATCGCTCAGTTTGTAGCATTCTTGATTAGTATGCATGAAACTCTGAGTTCATGCCTCAGCTACAAATAAACCCAGTCTTGGTAGTGCATGCCAGTAATCTCAGCACTTGGGAGGTGGCAGAGGATCAGAAGTTTAAGGTCATCCTCAACTACATAGCTATGGGTCTGGGCTGAGACCCTGCCTCACAAAATGAAGAAAGAGAAGATTTGGTTCCCATAGCATATAGGTTCAGTGGCAGAGAACCCCAATTCTTTTATCAGTAGAGGGAATAAAGTATAAGCAGAAATATAACACAGTGTTGGGAGTACAAAAAATGAATAAATAACAGACCTTGGGCAAATTATTGAAATTCCTTAAGCCTCAGTTTCCTTATTGCCAGAGTAGAGATAACATTTCTCAGATTCAATGTGAAAATAAGTGAAACCATGTAAAGGGTTGAGTATCCTACTGAAGGAGAATAGGAGAAAGCTAACTTATTTAGGCAGGTTCAGTCAGGGACTGAGATCAAAGGGGAACTAGGAGTTGCTACTCCACATGCCATCCATATACCATCTCTCTGGACACAATGAAACTTGTGTCTGAGATGCAATGCCCCCTGCTGTCCCCAGTGGAACACACTAGACCCCAGCCCCAGGTGTGAGCAGACTCTGGAATCTGTCCTCCAGCTTTATTAACCAATCTGATCTTTCCCCTGCCTACCTATAAAGGTTTCAGGCCTGCATGCTCAGCCTCTCTTAGATGCCTTCTTCCCTTTCCAAAGTTCCTTGTGTGATCAGCTCTCATCCTAGCCTGGACCCCCTCTATATGAGTTTCATTGCCTGTCCTCACCTAGAAACCTGCCTGGGTGAAAATGGAAAATCCCTATTTCTTAATCCTAGCCTCTCTGCTTGTCTCTGCTTAGTAATTTTTTCCCAGTTATTATACCCACCAGTCTGGATCTACCATGCAGGTGCTTTCACTAACTTTCCCCTCAGCTTCCATCCTCCAGAAAGCACACAGAGAATGCCCTGTATATTTCTTCTAAGTCTCCCTACACTTTCTCCTATATTCCAATTTTCAGGTGCTCATGGTTCTTCCCTCAGAAGCTTGCTTTTTTTTTTTTCTTATAGATGCCACATGCCTTTGGCTCCACTCTTGGCTCTACTCTTTCATTGCATTCTGACTTCTCTTTTAAAAGCCTCAGTTTCTCTTAAGAGCATGTTCTGGCTTTCCTTCCCAGATCCCAATTTCCCTTAAGCTCTTTCAGTTTGTTCTCTGATTTGCCTCCATGGGAAAACACACAACAAACACCAATGTGTATTTCTCCTAGATTTTACCTTCCATGGGTTTGCAGGCCCTAATCTTTCCTCCTGGGTCTTCCATTTGCACACAGCCCCACTCTAATCTTCCCCTGGAAACCTCCATCTTTTCTAGCGCCCCACATGGTAATAGCTTTACTCAAGTTTTTCTCTAAAATTTCAGGCATTCTTGAGTATGTTTTCCACATAAAAGTGTGTTCTAGCCTTCCTCCTCAGATCCCAATTCACCTTAAACAAACTCCATAATTTGTGATGTCTCCCCAGATAAACAATAATTCATAATTTGTCTTTCTTGAATCTGTCTTTATTATTCTTCATTAAAAATTAAGAAAGAACCCAAAACTTTGGTTTCATAAATCCAGAGGATACCCCCCCAACCACAAAATCCTGCATCACTATTTGGTCCATAGTAAGTGGTGGATAAACAATAGCTAACTTCATTAAGGAAAAGATTAACATTTGCTGGGAAGTGTAAAACTTGGCATCAGGCAGGAAAGTGGGAATTGCTTCTTTGGTCAACCTAAAATAAGGTTATTTCTCACAAGTAGGATAACACGGGACAACATGTGAAAATGGTAACATTCCCATAATTAAGGGTATTATGTTTGTTCAAATGAGGTTGCTAGTTTACTGTGCTTAGGACAAATTTCCTTCCAAAAAAAAAGTATTTCTTAACACAAGGCCTAGATTTCAAATGATGAAATTTCAGACATTATAAAGAAATTACTTGGAATCAGACCTTCCTGATCTAATCAGTGATGACGTGGGTAATAGAATAGAAAATATCAGTTTTCTGTTTATGTGTAGCTATACAAAACATTTCCAAATTCACTCCAAAGTTAAATCCAAACTGCTATGAGGTAAACATTTCTAAGCCAAATTGCCTAAAGTTTCTATGTAAGAAACACTGTAGATAGTATAAAAAGTGAGGGGTAGCCAGGCATGGTGGTACATGCTTTTAGCCCCGGTACTCAGAAGGCTGAAGTAGGAGGATCACCATGAGTTTGAGGTCAGCCTGGAGCTACAGAGTGAGTTCCAGGTCAGCCTGAGCTAGTGTGAGACCCTGCTTAAAAAGACAAATATAGGCCTGGGGAGATGACTCAGTGGTTAAAGACACTTGCTTGTAAAGCCTGCCAGTGACCTGGATTCAAGCGCCCAAAACCCACTGTGATGGTTAAGTTTGTCAACTTGTGCTAATCCATAATAATCTTGGGTGGATCCCTGAGCTTGCCTGCAGAAAGGATTGAAAATCCCTTTTGGGATTTGGAGAAGATTTGTGATAGTTAAGCTTGTCAATTTGAGCTAATCCATAGTAATCCTGGGTGGGCCTTCCAGAAGGAGACTAATATAAGGAAACTTAAAGGGAAGGAGATGCTTCTTCTTCCTTCCTCCCCCGGCTGCTGGTGCTGGTTCGTGACTTGCACTCGGAACACAGTTTCCTCGGCCTCACATCGTGGACTGAAGAGCAGCTGCTCCCCAGGGATTCATCAGGCCTTCTGGGCTGGATTGGGACTGCCAAGACATCCATCTATGTGGACTGAACAGCTACTGGTTCCTTACCTGTGGGCCTACAGACTGCTACTATTGGACTACTGTAAGCTGTCTCAGTAAATTCCTTTTTTTATATATCCGTTCTATCAACTCTGTTCCTTCTAGAGAACCCTGACTAATACACCCACACAAAGCCAGATGCTGGAGTTCACTTACAATGTCAAGAAGACCTGGCATGCCCATACATACTCTCTCTCTCCTTATAAACACATAAATTAAATATTTTTTAAAGTTTAAAGAGACTTTATTAGTTTAAGAGAGCAGAGAGAAGATAATACCACTACTGCCTTACCAGTACTCAGGATCCATTCTATTGTTCACCTACTCCAGACATTGGCTGAAGTGTGAAAACTCCTCAGGCCTTACTCACACCCAGACTTCTCTGCTTTATTCTGTAAACCCTTTGCTAAGAGTTAAGAATAAAGATGCTAGACTACAATCCAAAGTTGATGTTAATTTTTGCTGAAGCAACACAGGAATTCAGACATTTAGCACTTTCGATGAATTAACCCTGACAGTCCATCTGTGTTACCTGCTGCTATTTTCCAGCCTCTACAGTAATGTCTCTGATCACTCCCAATTCTTCTTCAGCTCACTCTATTTCTACCAGTGAAGTTCTATCTATACATCAATGTAAGAAATGAAAAGCTTAGAATATCATCTACTAAAAAAAATCAGCACGTGAGCCAGGAAGACCGGGCTGAGGGATATACAGGATCCCTTGCCACAAGGACTAATACAGACAGCCCACGGAGGAGGATATCCAACTGATCAGGGATGGGGAGGGGGGAATTGGGGAATTCGGTTAACAATGCATTGTTTGCCCACTAAATAATGTAACTCATTATGGACAATAAATATATAGTTAAAAAAATTAAAAAAAAAAAAACAGAAGAGAGGAAGCCACAGCCATAGTAAGATCAGAGCAGTGGTGACAACAGATGTAGCAGGTTTGCTAATGGCTTAAACTAAAAAACATAAAAAATAAAATTGAAAAAAAACTTAATTTATATGCCAAAGAGTTGCTACAGTCTGAGGCTAGTCTTTGGAGGACGCTATATTTGATGTGGCTACTATGTATCCTTAATATCTTAATATTCTCTCCATCACTGAAGTATTTTTTGACTGAGGTATGTTTTACTAAAACGTTATGTATTGTGGGTCTCAGACAATCTCTTTGAATATTATGATGTAATGAAAACTTTGCATGTTGTCATAGTCAGCCACATGCTTCTGGGATGAAACTCCAAACCAGGCACAGTTATGGGAGTAAGGGATTTATTGAAGCTACAGATCCAGGAGAAGTTCCATAATGGCAAAAAGACTGGCTCCCTTTCACATATCCAAACAGAGGGAAAGAGAGAAGCCATCACCAGCACCACATACACACACACACACACACACACACACACACACACACACACACACACACACACTAGAAAACAGGCAGCAGGAGGAGAGAGATTTCCTTTCCCTTTCTATATCCCTATGATGGGATGTTGCAACCCTTTCCCAGACTTGTTGACTTCCTGAGTCTCTGGAATTTCCTAACCCTACCAGGAAGGGATATTTATTTCTTGCCATTTCACCTCCGGTGGCACCCGGAGGGAAACTGGTGGGAAGCTGCAGCCGACAGCTAGTAGCTGCTTCACTGTCTCAGGGCAGTTACACAGAGGTGGGGGTGGACGGAGGGTGTGTCTGGCTAGGTACAAGACACAGAAGCAAGCAGATGTGTATAGTGTAACCACGTGGTTCTTATATTGAATGGGTAGAGCTTACATTTATATTGAAAGGAAGCCAGGAAGATGAGGAATAGGGGAGAGCAAGGGGATTGGTAAATCAGGGTGGTGAGTTAGTGGTCTGTAAGGTGAGTGCAGACAACCTGTGAATACCTAATTTGTATAATATACCTAATATACCTAATTTGGGGGCCTGAGTGGTGGGAAATACATGATTCTAGCCATGGTCTGTGGGGATGGGTACAGGTAATTTGTTGCTTGGGTCTGACACCCATTGCCAGTCATGCTGAGCTGGGAATGCTGGGTTCCTGTGGCTTGCTCGTGGGGATTGGGAGTTAGGGTTGAACATGGAGCTGGGAAACGCCTACTGGATTACTGGGGTTTCACCTGTTCAAACATCGTTAACCCTTTGTTCTCCGTGCCTTCATTTAGCAGTGCCAACAAGCAGTGCCCGACATTTCCCCCTATTGTTTTAAATATGGTTCAGTGGCATAAGCATGTAGGAGGCTGCCATGAGCAAAGGGGTCCCTATGGCAAACAGGGAGTTAAGGATTGGGAAGAGGCAAACAGATCAAAGGAATAGGAAACCAAGTGGTAGGGACATAGAGAACATATAACACTTATTGGCATGAAAAACAATATCTTTCCCCCCAAGTGTATGTCCACATTCATCAGTGATGAGGTATATTGTTTTATTGGAGTCAGAAAGTAGTCAATTGTCTCTGGAGTGATCCAAGCTGGGCCTGGGTGAGGTCTCCTGGGTGACAGTTGGACTGAGTGAGTGCAGCTCCTGGAATCTCAGACGTTCCTGTAGGATAATAGCTGGGGAGCAGTAATTAGTGGGAAGGGCAGTCATGTAGGGTGTGGTTATCTTTCCCCACCAGGAGGGGGCCTGGTGAGAGTAGGAGAATTTGACCCTACTGCACTGTTACAATGAAGCAAAGTAAAAACAGCAATTAATAGAGCAAAGAGAGAAGCTTGTGGTGGGCATGAAGCCTTTGCAGCACTGATAAGGTCATGTATGTCC